>CP092871.1:3400097-3410573 GCA_030710605.1 Cordylochernes scorpioides | reverse complement strand
TCTTATATAGTAGAGATTGATCATTGCTTCAGCAGTCGTTGGAACGAAGTCCGTGCCCTTCTGTCGGTAGATCAACATATTGGATCGCTCTTTCGTCCACAGCTGCTTCGTGTATGCTCTTCTTCACATCCCCCACACCGACAACGAGTAGACTCCAATCTCCGTGAAACAAAACAAACAACGGGATCCTCCAATCTCCGGGAAACAAAACAAACAACGAGGATAACTCCAATCTCCGGGAAACAAAACAAACAACGAGGATGACTCCAATCTCCGGGAAACAAAACAAACAACGAGGATGACTCCAATCTCCGGAAAACAAAACAAACAACGAGGATGACTCCAATCTCCGGGGAACTAAACAAACAACAGGATCCTCCAATCTCCGGGGAACAAAACAAACAACGAGGATGACTCCAATCTCCGGGACACAAAACAAACAACGAGGATGACTCCAATCTCCGGGACACAAAACAAACAACGAGGATGACTCCAATCTCCGGGGAACAAAACAAACAACGGGATCCTCCGATCTCCGGGGAACAAAACAAACAACGGGATCCTCCAATCTCCGGGAAACAAAACAAACAACGAGGATGACTCCAATCTCCGGGAAACAAAACACACAACGGGATCCTCCAATCTCCGGGGAACAAAACAAACAACGAGGATGACTCCAATCTCCGGGGAACAAAACAACAACGAGGATGACTCCAATCTCCGGGAAACAAAACAAACACCGGGATCCTCCAATCTCCGGGGAACAAAACAACAACGAGGATGACTCCAATCTCCGGGAAACAAAACAAACAACGAGGATGACTCCAATCTCCGGGAAACAAAACAAACAACGAGGATGACTCCAATCTCCGGGAATCAAAACAAACAACGGGATCCTCCAATCTCCGGGAAACAAAACAAACAACGAGGATGACTCCAATCTCCGGGAAACAAAACAAACAACGGGATCCTCCAATCTCCGGGAAACAAAGCAAACAACGAGGATGACTCCAATCTCCGGGAAACAAAACAAACAACGGGATCCTCCAATCTCCGGGAAACAAAACAAACAA
This sequence comes from Cordylochernes scorpioides, assembly GCA_030710605.1. Lineage (NCBI taxonomy): Eukaryota > Metazoa > Arthropoda > Arachnida > Pseudoscorpiones > Chernetidae > Cordylochernes > Cordylochernes scorpioides. The sequence continues at coordinate 3,409,500 of CP092871.1, read as the reverse complement.
CGAGGATGACTCCAATCTCCGGGAAACAAAACAAACAACGAGGTTGACTCCAATCTCCGGGGAACAAAACAAACAACGAGGATGACTCCAATCTCCGGGAAACAAAACAAACAACGAGGATGACTCCAATCTCCGGGAAACAAAACAAACAACGAGGATCACTCCAATCTCCGGGAAACAAAACAAACAACGAGGATGACTCCAATCTCCGGAAAACAAAACACACAACGGGATCCTCCAATCTCCGGGGAACAAAACAACAACGAGGATGACTCCAATCTCTGAGGAACAAAACACAACGGGATCCTCCGATCTCCGGGGAACAAAACAAACAACGGGATTCTCCAATCTCCGGGAAACAAAACAAACAACGAGGATGACTCCAATCTCCGGGAAACAAAACAAACAACGAGGATGACTCCAATCTCCGGGGAACAAAACAAACAACGGGATCCTCCAATCTCCGGGGAACAAAACAAACAACGAGGATGACTTCCATCTCCGGAAAACAAAACAAACAACGAGGATGACTCTAATCTCCGGGAAACAAAACAAACAACGAGGATGACTTCAATCTCCGGGGAACAAAACAAACAACGGGATCCTCCAATCTCCGGGAAACAAAAAAAAAAAAACAACGAGGATGACTCCAATCTACGGGAAACAAAACAAACAACGAGGATGACTCCAATCTCCGGGAAATAAAACAAACAACAGGATCCTCCAATCTCCGGGGAACAAAACAAGAATGTTTTATTCCAGACATTTGGTTCTTTCCGACGCGCGGCTAACGACATTCGGTGTGACCTTTCCAGACTTTTCTTTCGACATCGCAGAAACACTGGAGATAAAAGTGATGGAGATCAAGGTGTCGGTGTGTGATTGCCCCACTACATCTGTGGCGAGGACTCACAACACTTTGTGGAGCTCGGATATGAGGAAGTTTCGTTTACCGCGAGAGGAATAACTCTACCTACAGCTGCCAGACCTGCTGGCTGGTTCACGTGGCGTTATTCTGCTCTTGTTTCCGCCTTACAGTAGCTAGACTGATGTAGAACAGACTGATCTACCATTTGAATGCTGCTGAGCAACCATAGTGGAGAGAAACATCGGGGATGTTCTGAAACTGGTAGAGTTTGAACGAGAAATTTTGGCAAACGCCTCAGTCTTCTGCGTGCTTGATACATGGAGATATGTAAATATAATTCACAGAGGTATCAGTATTGGCGGTGACTTGAGGAGAAAAAGAACAGTTGTATCATTGTAATATCCGTGGTGGTTAGGAATCAACGGTGAAGTTAGCAGGTTGTCGTGGAGTTCACATGGGAACTGCATTACTGATGGCTAGCGAGAGACTGTTTTAATTTGCATAGGTGAGGAATAACTAAATAGTATATATTCAATAGCTTCCCGCGACGACATCACTGAGTACCTAGCAACCCCGGCTGTCATCACTAAAACAATCGCCAGTTTGTCAATGTCGCCCTGGGGGCTCAACCAACAAGTACAAAAGGTCCATTAAATAATGGCGAAGACAACCCAGTGTCTAGAGAGAGGTAAAAAACACGTGTGGCTATGTATTACGTTTTTTACATCTGGGAGAACAAATCTAAAATATATTGATGTGTGAAACGACCTTTGAATGTAAATGGGGATCTATTTACACCTAATTATACGTGGTGAGGTTTTATTTATGGTGAAGCCACCATTACAGGACATTTCTGTCCATTTATTTTATCGCTGTCATTATGATTATCATTCTTCAAAATTACTCGTCACATTTTATTTTTTATTCCGAGAACATTTATCTTGGAAACCCCGAAATCACCAATAGTTTGATTTAGGAACCAAAGTACTGGCTCCAGCCGGAGTCAGCGCTCGTCCAATCAATAGTCGCTCATTTCAACAAATTAGGTTTTAAAAGCGCGGATGTTTCTTTTATACATAATACAAACTTCTACTGTCCTTACTGCGATGAAAAAAGTTTGAATTATGTATAAAAGAAACATTCGCGCTTTTAAATCCTTTTATTTTATATGTATAGATGGCGCGTTATTGCTTTGTGTTAAATTAGGTTTATTATTAGCGCAGTGAGTGTTGCTATGAATTCATTGATATTGGCATAATGTTCTACCATAGGGGATATATAACATGTAGGCCGCTATGACACTGACTCACACCTAACTCTATATTAGAGTGTGGAATAATTGCAATGGAATTTAAACGGTATATACCAATAAAATTAATTGAAAAAGTTTCTTTATTTCATTTTATAATAGCATTTCACATCCTGTAGGTTAAATTGATGAATTCTTCGTGCTGATATATTAATGATCTACTGTCGTGATTTTTAACGTTTCGGATGTGTTCTTTGATTCTGATGGCGACTGTTCGGCAGGTTTCTCCATGTATGAGGCTGTTGGCAGGATACTGAGTATATGGCGTTGTGCTGATTTCCAGGTTCTATTCTGATATTGGATTTGGTAATAGGGTTTCTTATTATTTGACCTATGGACCAGGGAGTTCTGAATAAAAATCTAATTCCGAATTTCTTTAATTCGTAAGCCAGTTTTTGATTGGTTGGAGAATATTGTAAGTAGCAATTGGTTCGATATACCGTCTGATTCTTAGGGAGGAATTGGTTATAGGTGTGTTTCAGAATGAATTGTAGTGGAAGTCCCCCACTCTATATTGGTGACACAGTTTCGTCCAGGTAGATCAAATACGTTGAGACAACCACAATCTCCCTATACGCTATAGAAACACAAGTCAGGGAGAATAACTTCTTTTATAAGACCACGATCTGTGCTTCACTTCCATCAATAATTGACAATATGACCCAGAATAAGTATATTGCTACGGCGTTTTATGGCTTCCACAAGTCCATATCTCAGAAGAAGGCAAAGTGACACTCACTCCTCACTTTCTTACTGCTACTCTTTTTGAGTTGTTTTTCTTGCTTCCCTCTTTATTGTTTTTTTTTTTCTTTTTCTTCTGTCTATATCGTTATTTCCTTTGTCTTACTGCTTTGTTCTTATGCATACCTCTGGTGAATCCTGTATAGGGTCAGTGACCCTAAATAAAGGCTTTTTGTTGTTGTTGTTGTATATAAGAATTCTCTTATCAAGAAATTATTCTCTTCGATTTGTGATTTTTCTTCTAAAGATTATATGCGTATTGTGGAAATGTATGTCGACAGAACCTCTACGTATCTACACAATTTCTAAGGATAGTGGTGGTGATGATTCATTCGTATAGTATCATTAGGATCATTTTCAGACCTTTAAATCTACACTCATTGACACAACTTAAGAAAATTGAAAGTCATTGATGTCGCCCGTTATCTGTTTTTTGAAGATGGCAGAGGCAATTTTGATCACATTTTATTATCTCGTGTATCTTCAATAAAGATCACTGTGTATCAAATATATTTCAGAGTTATTGTTTGAATCCCGATATACATGCTAAAAGATACAACTTCCTTAAGTTTTGTCCGTGAGTGTATCTTTCAGAGTTATTGTCTGAATCCAGATATACATGCTAAAAGGTACAACTTCCTTAAGAATTGTTTGCCTTGGTTTTCTGCTTCTTGGGCTCCTGGACTAGTTTGTGTACAGCTGTGTAATGGGAATGGAACTTGTGCTTCTGTTCTCAAACTCAAAGTCTCTCGAGATCTTGAGTGAAATAGATCGTCTTTTCAAAATGGTTTGAAAGAGAATGTCATCGAACGATTGACGCCATTAGCCGTGTGATGAGGAAGTTCAATCAACCTTCGACCAGAAATTCCCCCAATCGTTATCAACTGAGGAAGTTAGTCGCACGGAGATAATGGATGGAGTTGAGATTGGGAAATCACGGCTGGATCACTCGGCCTGGTAAAACTCAGCGGAGTCTGTTTTGGCACTGGACAATATGGGAAAATATAACAAGGATAGTTTAGGATAGATACACGAGATAACCAAGTATGAACAAAATTGTCTGTCTTCAAAAAAAAAAAAAAAACGGCCAGCGACATTCATCCAAGCCTTTCAACTTCATTAAGTTTTGTCCAAGAGTGTATATCGTATGAAATTGCATTATTTTAATCAAATTTGTCCTAACGCGGAAAGGTCAAAATGTCCCGCGATGGAGAATTCTCGCTCACTGCGACAAGCGATTGAGAAATGGCCAGATCCTGTGCAGAAGACGTCCGTTGTCCTGCTGCGGTGCCGAATGTGACATGCACCGGTTGACAGAGCCCACTATAACCTACAAGTTGCTACACAAGCAATTCCTTGTCTCGCGACAAGCATCGCTTCAACACAGTGGAAGGATTTTGTTTAAAAAAACCATAGTGCAGAATGTTAAATAAGCATTTTTTATCGAAAGTAAATTTACCTAAACACATCTGTACCTCGTACAAGTGAAATATCATCTATACGCCAACAATCCACACAGTAGTTGGGTAATTTTATTGAACTCTTCGGCTATGTGTCGTCTCGGTTCCAATACTTTAGAATAAAAACATCGAAACAATCTTATAACGTAGAAAAATTTCCTGGTTTTACCAGATGCTAGAGGGAGATGGGAGTGTTATAAAAAGGTTTGAAGACGTATGAGGCCCAGGTTGAGCAGGAATTGTTTCAGCTCGGGGAGTTTCGACCAAGTTGAAGGGAGGTAGAGAATGGGGACGAAAGGTTACGAGGAAAATGTGATCAATAATATTGGGTTGAACTGTTGGCGGCGACTTGAGAGCTCAATGGCTGCTCAAGGTGTACAGTAAGTCGACGTTGGCACCCAGACACCGCCGGTAGATACTGCTGGAGTTACTGTCTGCTTGGGGTCGTACAGCGAACGTGTCCCCAAGTCCCGTACACATTGTGCCGACACACTAAAGCAGCGTTAATGACGCCATCTAGATGTGTAAAAGGAAACAATTTAACGCGATTTTTTCATTCTCAAATAACAAAATTCCTACGGTTCTTATACGTCCAATAGCTTCAAAGAGCCGGCTATATAAGCAGAATACTCCTATACAAAATTAGAGGGTCATAGTGGATGAAACAGATCAACATTCGGGAAGGGTTCCCCACTGATAAGCCAAGTCCTTCCATGCCTACGTCAAATGAAGTCCTTGGTGTCATTTGATAGACACCGTGTTGGATCATTGGTTTCTATGGGAGAACTTCAGTAGCATCCAGTCTGCAATAAACGACACCCGGACTGATACCTATGTATGAAACATCCTGTGGGATATTTTATGTTTTGTTCGGTATAACATTACCGTTTGGCTGAATCAAGTCAACCGGCAAGTTACATGTTCTGTTAAAAGAAGATTTTCAAATATAACACACTAGCCGAATGACCCGGGCAATTTGAATGTTTTTATTCAAATACTATTTGTTACAATTATAAATTGGCGCCTTAAATAAATGCATATGTTAGTTAATAACTATAGCCTATGTGCTTTATCTGTCTATGTACTGTTGGCTTCCGTAGGCGTCTCTTACTGGGAAAAAGAGGATTCCATTTAGTTATTAACTAATATATGCATTTATTTAAGGTGCGACCCGCTCCAACACAATAGTTACATAAACCAAAAAGCGAGTGGGGGGGGGGGGGGGGGGGGGGGGCAAAGGTGGCGTGATCGTAGCCAACCAATAGGAGAGCGCCATTCCAAAAAAAAAAAAAGCAAACGGTGACAGAGATGAAAACTGAAGAATTAAGAACGCCTGACGCTCGTAACTGTATATAGAATTCTATACACGATCCATTAGCTTCTCTCCGTGATGTCTTCGTTCTGTGTAGGTCGTCCTGGAGACCGACCATGTGTTTTATTAAAAAAATATCATCACTGATAAGCCATTGCCTCCCTCTTAGATTTTTATCCTTAGCAAGATAAGGAATGTGTGTATATACAGTTTATAATTGTGTATATTCATATTAAAGAAAAGTAACGTTAAATATAATTTCGGCGATAGAAGGCTCCATGTTAATGGTGATGTTTATAAATGGTCTTATTGAGGAAACACTTGCACGGCTATACAAGATGGCCAGCCGTGTTGGAGATACTGGGCCGACTGTGTAGACGTATCGAACACACTCTATATAAGTCCGCCAAGTTAGGAGCTCTAGCAATCAGACCGAATTGATCAATATGGGATGCCACAGAAACTTGCTGAATCACCGTGATGCGGTTAAATGTGTTTTTCCACACTTGTCGAGTTCTGCCAACAAACCCGCGACCTTACTCCTAACACAGACGCGCGCCATCTATATGTGCAAAAATAAACAATTTAACGCGATTTTTTCATCCTCAAATGAAACAACTTCCTTCTTTCCTTACGCCTACTTTGTCCTTAGAGATTATGTCCATAGTTACCTCTTAAATATCATCACAAAGAATGCCTTCAAGGAGCCGGCGGGCTATATAAGCAGAATGCTCCTATACAATATTAGAGGGTCATAGTGGATGAAACGGGCCAAAACGATGGAAGGGTTCCCCAATGATGAGCCAAGTCCTTCCAATATTTTTCCTTCGCAGTAAGGACAGTATAGAAAGTTGAAAAAAATCGCGTTAAAAAAAAGTTGTGTGGGCAGCGGTCCAGGAATCAGATGACTGGATGATTATCCCTTCTCTGGCAATGGCTATGTAGGGAATGCCATGTACTGTGAACTCTTGGAACTAAGCTGCTGTTCTCTTGCCCAGGTTCTCTTGTACGCACAGACAAAGGCAGGTAGCTTCAAAACATTCAAAGTTCAGAAACCAAGTCCTATACAATGTGTGGTGAGTTATACCAGGTCTGTATAAAGCCGTAAGTGTCCTCAATCAGCAACTTTGAAAACATTAATGGGAACGTGTTTCATCGGGCCGAGTTCCGCAGCAACAATGGCAGGAATCCTTCGCTAAGTCAACCTCACATTGTTGAAGAATATATGCTACGAATGCGCAGGTAAATAGATTTGGAATACACCTGGATGCCGGGTCAGTAGGTGTAACATTTGCTAAAATAAAAACAATCCATTTTCCTTGTCAGATAGTATATTGTTTTAAATATAATCATCAACTTAGTCTGTCAAACTACAAGCACTTTGATTGTTAAGCCAGTAAGTCTGTCAAGCCAGTGTCGAGCCAGTAAGTCTGTCAAACTACAAACACTTCAATTGTTAAGCCAGTAAGTCTGTCAAGCCATTGTCAAGTCAGTAAGTCTGCCAAGCCAGTGTCGAGTCAGTAAGTCTTTCAAACTACAAACAGTGTAGAGCCAATAAGTCTGTCGAGCCAGTAAGTCTGTCAAGCCAGTGTCGAGCCAGTAAGTCTTTCAAGCCAGTGTCGAGCCAGTAAATCTTTCAAGCCAGTGTCGAGCCAGTAAGTGTGTCGAGCCAGTGTCAAGCCAGTAAGTCTGTCAAGCCAGTGTCGAGCCAGTAAGTCTGTCAAGCCAGTGTCGAGCCAGTAAGTCTGTCGAGCCAGTAAGTCTGTCAAGCCAGTGTCGAGCCAGTAAGTCTGTCAAGCCAGTGTCGAGTCAGTAAGTCTGTAAAGCCAGTGTCGAACCAGTAAGTCTGTCAAGCCAGTGTCGAGCCAGTAAGTCTTTCAAGCCAGTGTCGAGCCAGTAAGTCTGTCAAGCCAGTGTCGAGTCAGTATCTCCAGTCAGTTCCTCCTCAGCCCTCCCCGTCGGCCAGGCAGGCGGAAGTCGTCGACCAAAAAGGAAACTCCCCGGGCGACTCCACTCAGCTAAATGATGGCTTCACTCACCCATGTGTCTGCTGCCATGTAAAAACTTCAACAGTTTTTTTTCTCTCTCTCTGGCAAAACCAAACGGGGTCAACACCAGCCTGCTGGACACAGACCAATTTCTAGAATACTCCAGTTTATCATTCCAGGTGTTTTTACACTTGCCGGGGCTAATTACGGTGGGACAATTAGTGTGGACAATGTTGGCTGAACTCTGGTGGCTAGAGCTAGAACATAACTTCAACCAACTTTCCTGCTGAACGGGAAAGTTTCTACATCAATCAACTTTTGATATTGAAATAAATGGAAGTGAGTACAAGCGTCTGAGCGTCTATCATTTTACTTTCCAGTTGGTCTCGAGGACCACGCCATCACCATCTCCTCAGCGGCGAAGTACGCGATCTACGTATTCTTCGTAGATCGCGAAATACGTGGTGTCGCTGGAGACCTGCTGGTGATTCTTCACCAAACTCTGCAGCGGTGGTAGAGGCGCCATATTCATTGTACATAGTGTATATAATACATATATATATTTAATTATCTTTTTTTTAATAGTGCAGACTGTGCACTTTGCATGTATTGACAAGATGTCAATAAAATTATTTTAATTGTCAATTGTCTATAATTTTACTGGATATTTGACAAAAGGATAAGGTATATGACTTCATAAGCAAGAAAAGAAATCGCTTATCCCCGCAGAAAAAACAAACAGAACTCGACTCTGCTAAGAAAGATAAATTTTTTAACTAGACATTTTATGGTGGAAAGTTTCAAAGATTCAGATGCTCGCATTTTAATGAATCTCTCTCCCAATCTGAGCATTTTATTGAATTTGAGTCAAAGGCGATCCATTGAATATGTTTGAATCACAGATCCAGGTACGCGCGCCCTTTAAAAAAATCATTGAATGTTAACTTTGTTAAATCCCCACATGTCAATTGGTGGAGAGATCTTTTTAAAGATACGCGATCGTATTCTGGGTTTTAGCTCTTTCCGCGGCACTCTTTCCCATTCCTGGACACTTTATTTTTCCATTTATCATTACTCTTCACAATTCATCCTTTTATACTTCATCCCTAAGGTTAGAAATAATCGTTATTTCTCCTTGAAATTAATTTCGATTTTTCGTTTAAAAAAACACATGTGGATTATTTTCAAATGTCGTTCTACACTCTATGTCATTATTTATCCTTGGGCATGGTACCTTTTTTTTATTTCTCATTTTGAAATGCTAAATGTTTGATGAAGACAAAATGTTCGACGTGTGTTTTTCCTGTTAGAGGAATTGGCTTCGGGAAAGCCGCCGCCGTTCTAATTGGAAAACGGCATTTTCCGTGCAAGCTTCCCGTTCAATTGAGAGCTATCGGCCGCCTAGCACAATGTGAGGAAACTCTGGTAATGGTGGCGGAAAAACTCAGGTGTTGTGGACTCGCTTTTTGTCTCAGCTTTTTGTGACTCGAGTAGGTTAGGGCCGGGCTGCTTACTTCTGCAGCTCTGTGCTGAGTTATTTGGTGGGAGCGAGGAAGCACGGCGCGACGTACTGTGGATAAGTCAGGTTCACTAACAAATACAGTTTGCATAGGTTCTCCAATAACATTTTGCTCACAAGTACAACCCGAGTATGTTTAAGGTGAATGTCTTGATTTTTTTTAATTTCTTGAAATGTCTTTGGCAATTGATGGCTTCCCTAGGATC
>CP092871.1:3341280-3393442 GCA_030710605.1 Cordylochernes scorpioides | reverse complement strand
TTTGCATGTATTGACAAGATGTAAATAAAATTATTTTAATTGTCAATTGTCTATAATTTTACTGGATATTTGACCAAAAGGATAAGGTATATGACTTATAAGCAAGAAAAGAAAGATCAATTTCGCAACTAGACATTTTATGGTGGAAAGTTTCAAAGATTCGGATGATCGCATTTTAATGAATCTCTCTCCCAATCTGAGCATTTTATTGAATTTGAGTCAAAGGCGATCCATTGAATATGTTTGAATCACAGATCCAGGTACGCGCGACCTTTAAAAAAAATCGTTGAATGTTAACTCTGTTATATCCAACATGTCGATTGGTAAAGAGATCTTTTTAAAGATACGCGATCGTATTCTGGCTTTTAGCTCTTTTCGCGACACTCTTTCCCATTCCTGGACACTTTATTTTTCCGTTTATCATTACTCTTCACAATTCATCCTTTCATACTTCATCCCTGAGGTTAGAAATAATCGTTATTTCTCCTTGAAATTAATTTCGATTTTTCGTTTAAAAGAAACACATGTGGATTATTTCCAAATGTCGTTCTACACTCTATGTCATTATTTATCCTTGGGCATGGTACCTTTTTTTAATTTCTCATTTTGAAATGCTAAATGTTTGATGAAGACAAAATGTTCGTGTTTTTCCTGTTAGGGGAATTGGCTTCGGGAAAGCCACCGCCGTTCTAATTGGAAAACGGCATTTTCCGTGCAAGCTTCCCGTTCAATTGAGAGCTATCGGCCGCCTAGCACAATGTGAGGAAACTCTGGTAATGGTGGCGGAAAAACTCAGGTGTTGTGGACTCGCTTTTTGTCTCAGCTTTTTGTGGCTCGAGTAGGTTAGGGCCGGGCTGCTTACTTCTGCAGCTCTGTGCTGAGTTATTTGGTGGGAGCGAGGAAGCACGGCGCGACGTACTGTGGCCAAGTCAGGTTCACTAGCAAATACAGTGTGCATAGGTTCTCCAATAACATTTTGTTCACCAGTACAACCCGAGTATTTATTTATGCTTATGAGGTGATACAGCAACGTCTTTACAATAAGAGAGGAGACAAAATGAATCAAATCTAGAAAAAAGAAGTGAGGACTTCTCGGTCATTAAAGTCTGAGAGGCAAGGCCTTCAGCCAGTTCAGGGCTTCCGGGGTGACAGAGTGGAGATTGGAGATTCCTCCATTGAATTTGTACAGCGGGCAGTCGTCTAGTATATGGGACATTGATTGTGGGACGTTGCAGGCACAATTTGGATCTTTGGTGTAGCCCCATAACTTCATCAGCTCTGCACACCTTCCCTGTCCTGTCCTAAAGCGGTTTAGAAGCACCAATTCTCGTCGAGGGAGGGAAAAACCTGGGATCTTGACACTTGGGCTTGTGATGAGGTTAACCCGAGTATGTTTAAGGTGAATGTCTTGATTTTTTTTTAATTTCTTGAAATGTCTTTGGCAATTGATGGCTTCCCTAGGATCTTGAAACATTTTACCGCTCGTATTTCAATTCTGTAACAAAATATTGATAATTTTATTCACAAAATATTTAACCCCTCAGAAATGTAGCGCAATTCTACATCATTCGGTTACGATGAACACCTCCCTCAGTATTCCAAGCTCTGTCAATCTTTCCAAATATCTCAATTTCTTTCAACTCGCTCTCTCAACACACTTTAATGTATACACATTCTTCCAGTTTGAATAAACAATAAAAAATATACGTTTCGAGCGAATGATTCCCAAACTCCATCCTGCCGTATAGCAATATCCGCAGAGGTTTCCAAATAACCTGTTCAAGCAGCCCTGGCCGACATTTCACTAAATGCGATATGCGACCACAAGTGCCGTTAGAAGTGTCCACACACAAGACAGAGAAGTATTTCAAACTGAGAGCTTCCCGTTTATAACAACGATAAAAAAAACCCTTTGTTAAGACCTTCTGGTCTTATACAGATTCTCCAAGTAGAAGAGGGTATATAAAGGGATAACAGTAATAGTTACAATAATCAGAAATGGTATTTACAATGTGTCAAATAAAAGGAGAGAAGCAAGAAAGAGCTTGGCAAAAACTAATAAGCAAACAATCGAGTGCAAGCAGTTACTTTTCTTTAAAACAATAATAATTAATAGTATTGACAGAAATTTAGATTAGTACAAGTGAAAAAGGATTATATCACCATGTATTATACATAATTATAAAGCATCTTTATAGTTTTATACATGGATGGATCAAGGGTAGAGGGTTGTCTAAAGTATAGGGGTTGAATTTGTTCATTCACACACACACACCCAGTTGCTCGCTTCCCGTTTATAGCAGGTAGAGCGAGGTAGCAAGCCTAGTAAGGAACAGACGCGATGTAATCTTCATAAACAGAGTAACCGTTTATTACCAGCCGATATAACCGTCTATTCCCTATATACCCGGGGACGGCACCGTTTAACACCAGAAAGATTAGAGGAAAACCAGGAAGTTTATATCAGATTTATTAAATTAAAACAATTTCTTCCCGACGCCCGAGGTCTAAATTATTTTCCCCAGAGCATTGTCTGGGCGGGAGATGGTCTCAATTGAAAGAGGGCCGACAGCTGGAGGAGATGAAGACGGATGCCCCGAGATAACGAACTGTTTGGATGAAGTCATTTAGGGGCTGAATTTGTAAGAGCCCCGCGATACCTTGGATGTAATCGCATGAATGGTTGACTGATGTGGGCCAGCGCTTGGGCGGTTGTTTTAGTATTCGGATTTAATGGACGCTCCTGTTTTGTTGTTACGTGGAGAAGGGAACTTCTGTACTTGAGGTAGATCGGCACCGCCCTGGGTGTGGTGATCGACCCCCACCCATGGCTCACAGGGGGCTCGATGGGAATAAAGGCGACGAGTGTTCAAAACGCCGCCGATTGTATGACCGTTTATGTGTTGGGTCCGAAGACCATTCCATCCTTGTCAAGGGGAGTGCTAAGTGTTTCTCCTTTTGTATCGAGCCGATTGTGTAGAGACCGATGGCAACCCACCTCGAGAGAGAGAGAGAGAGAGAGTATAGGCCATTCTTCCCCAGCCAGGATCTAATGGAGTGGTGTGAAATTTACTCCCAAGTTAAAAATAAAAAAGAGGAGTGGGCAACCTCCCTCCCCTGTCCCATTTACCCATTTTATCTGCCTCGGGGCAAGTGGGTGGCGGCGGCGTTCAACCCGGTTGGAGATATCTTGTCCCCAACAACAAACCAATATTTGAGGCCGAACTAGTACAGGTCATTGTGACACGGTATTGAGAAGACATTTTAGTATTTCCTTGTTCTGGGATACTGAGTCGTGCTAAGAGAGAATTCTGTGTGTGAAGTTGGTTCAAGGAGGCCGCAATATCGAATGGCACAAGTAGAAGGTGGAGAATATTTGGAATCCGTGTTTATTCTCTTTTATTAGCTCATTGAACCTATGTGTTGGGGGCTTGTGTGTCTGTCTATTGAACCTATGTGTTGGTGTCTGTCTATTGAACCTATGTGTGTTTGGCTTGTGTGTCTGTCTATTGAACCTATGTGTTGGTGTCTGTCTATTGAACCTATGTGTTGATGTCTGTCTATTGAACCTATGTGTGTTTGGCTTGTGTGTCTGTCTATTGAACCTATGTGTTGGTGTCTGTCTATTGAACCTATGTGTTGGTGTCTGTCTATTGAACCTATGTGTTGATGTCTGTCTATTGAACCTATGTGTGTTTGGCTTGTGTGTCTGTCTATTGAACCTATGTGTTGGGGGCTTGTGTGTCTGTCTATTGAACCTATGTGTTGGGGGCTTGTGTGTTTGTCTATTGAACCTATGTGTTGGTGTCTGTCTATTGAACCTATGTGTTGGTGTATGTCTATTGAACCTATGTGTTGGTGTCTGTCTATTGAACCCGTGTGTTGGTGTATGTCTATTGAACCTATGTGTTGGTGTCTGTCTATTGAACCCGTGTGTTGGTGTCTGTCTATTGAACCCGTGTGTTGGTGCCTGTCTATTGAACCCGTGTGTTGGTGTCTGTCTATTGAACCCGTGTGTTGGTGCCTGTCTATGAACCCGTGTGTTGGTGTCTGTCTATTGAACCCGTGTGTTGGTGTCTGTCTATTGAACCCGTGTGTTGGTGTCTGTCTATTGAACCCGTGTGTTGGTGTCTGTCTATTGAACCCGTGTGTTGGTGTCTGTCTATTGAACCCGTGTGTTGGTGTCTGTCTATTGAACCCGTGTGTTGGTGTCTGTCTATTGAACCCGTGTGTTGGTGTATGTCTATTGAACCTATGTGTTGGTGTCTGTCTATTGAACCTATGTGTTGGTGTCTGTCTATTGAACCGTGTGTTGGTGCCTGTCTATTGAACCCGTGTGTTGGTGTCTGTCTATTGAACCCGTGTGTTGGTGCCTGTCTATTGAACCCGTGTGTTGGTGTCTGTCTATTGAACCCGTGTGTTGGTGTCTGTCTATTGAACCCGTGTGTTGGTGTCTGTCTATTGAACCCGTGTGTTGGTGTCTGTCTATTGAACCCGTGTGTTGGTGTCTGTCTATTGAACCCGTGTGTTGGTGTCTGTCTATTGAACCCGTGTGTTGGTGTCTGTCTATTGAACCCGTGTGTTGGTGCCTGTCTATTGAACCCGTGTGTTGGTGTCTGTCTATTGAACCCGTGTGTTGGTGTCTGTCTATTGAACCTGTGTGTTGGTGTCTGTCTATTGAACCCGTGTGTTGGTGTCTGTCTATTGAACCCGTGTGTTGGTTTGTGTGCCTGTCTATTGAACCCGTGTGTTGGTGTCTGTCTATTGAACCTATGTGTTGATGTCTGTCTATTGAACCTATGTGTGTTTGGCTTGTGTGTCTGTCTATTGAACCTATGTGTTGGGGGCTTGTGTGTCTGTCTATTGAACCTATGTGTTGGGGGCTTGTGTGTTTGTCTATTGAACCTATGTGTTGGTGTCTGTCTATTGAACCTATGTGTTGGTGTATGTCTATTGAACCTATGTGTTGGTGTCTGTCTATTGAACCCGTGTGTTGGTGTCTGTCTATTGAACCCGTGTGTTGGTGTCTGTCTATTGAACCCGTGTGTTGGTGTCTGTCTATTGAACCCGTGTGTTGGTGCCTGTCTATTGAACCCGTGTGTTGGTGTCTGTCTATTGAACCCGTGTGTTGGTGCCTGTCTATTGAACCCGTGTGTTGGTGTCTGTCTATTGAACCCGTGTGTTGGTGTCTGTCTATTGAACCCGTGTGTTGGTGTCTGTCTATTGAACCCGTGTGTTGGTGTCTGTCTATTGAACCCGTGTGTTGGTGTCTGTCTATTGAACCCGTGTGTTGGTGTCTGTCTATTGAACCCGTGTGTTGGTGTCTGTCTATTGAACCCGTGTGTTGGTGCCTGTCTATTGAACCCGTGTGTTGGTGTCTGTCTATTGAACCCGTGTGTTGGTGTCTGTCTATTGAACCTGTGTGTTGGTGTCTGTCTATTGAACCCGTGTGTTGGTGTCTGTCTATTGAACCCGTGTGTTGGTTTGTGTGCCTGTCTATTGAACCCGTGTGTTGGTGTCTGTCTATTGAACCCGTGTGTTGGTGTCTGTCTATTGAACCTATGTGTTGGTGTATGTCTATTGAACCTATGTGTTGGTGTCTGTCTATTGAACCCGTGTGTTGGTGTCTGTCTATTGAACCCGTGTGTTGGTGTCTGTCTATTGAACCCGTGTGTTGGTGTCTGTCTATTGAACCCGTGTGTTGGTGTCTGTCTATTGAACCCGTGTGTTGGTGCCTGTCTATTGAACCCGTGTGTTGGTGTCTGTCTATTGAACCCGTGTGTTGGTGTCTGTCTATTGAACCCGTGTGTTGGTGTATGTCTATTGAACCCTATGTGTTGGTGTCTGTCTATTGAACCTATGTGTTGGTGTCTGTCTATTGAACCCGTGTGTTGGTGCCTGTCTATTGAACCCGTGTGTTGGTGTCTGTCTATTGAACCCGTGTGTTGGTGCCTGTCTATTGAACCCGTGTGTTGGTGTCTGTCTATTGAACCCGTGTGTTGGTGTCTGTCTATTGAACCCGTGTGTTGGTGTCTGTCTATTGAACCCGTGTGTTGGTGTCTGTCTATTGAACCGTGTGTTGGTGTCTTGTCTATTGAACCCGTGTGTTGGTGTCTGTCTATTGAAACCCGTGTGTTGGTGTCTGTCTATTGAACCCGTGTGTTGGTGTCTGTCTATTGAACCCGTGTGTTGGTGCCTGTCTATTGAACCCGTGTGTTGGTGTCTGTCTATTGAACCCGTGTGTTGGTGTCTGTCTATTGAACCTGTGTGTTGGTGTCTGTCTATTGAACCCGTGTGTTGGTGTCTGTCTATTGAACCCGTGTGTTGGTTTGTGTGCCTGTCTATTGAACCCGGTGTGTTGGTGTCTGTCTATTGAACCTATGTGTTGATGTCTGTCTATTGAACCTATGTGTGTTTGGCTTGTGTGTCTGTCTATTGAACCTATGTGTTGGGGGCTTGTGTGTCTGTCTATTGAACCTATGTGTTGGGGGCTTGTGTGTTTGTCTATTGAACCTATGTGTTGGTGTCTGTCTATTGAACCTATGTGTTGGTGTATGTCTATTGAACCTATGTGTTGGTGTCTGTCTATTGAACCCGTGTGTTGGTGTATGTCTATTGAACCTATGTGTTGGTGTCTGTCTATTGAACCCGTGTGTTGGTGTCTGTCTATTGAACCCGTGTGTTGGTGCCTGTCTATTGAACCCGTGTGTTGGTGTCTGTCTATTGAACCCGTGTGTTGGTGCCTGTCTATTGAACCCGTGTGTTGGTGTCTGTCTATTGAACCCGTGTGTTGGTGTCTGTCTATTGAACCCGTGTGTTGGTGTCTGTCTATTGAACCCGTGTGTTGGTGTCTGTCTATTGAACCCGTGTGTTGGTGTCTGTCTATTGAACCCGTGTGTTGGTGTCTGTCTATTGAACCCGTGTGTTGGTGTCTGTCTATTGAACCCGTGTGTTGGTGCCTGTCTATTGAACCCGTGTGTTGGTGTCTGTCTATTGAACCCGTGTGTTGGTGTCTGTCTATTGAACCTGTGTGTTGGTGTCTGTCTATTGAACCCGTGTGTTGGTGTCTGTCTATTGAACCCGTGTGTTGGTTTGTGTGCCTGTCTATTGAACCCGTGTGTTGGTGTCTGTCTATTGAACCCGTGTGTTGGTGTCTGTCTATTGAACCTATGTGTTGGTGTATGTCTATTGAACCTATGTGTTGGTGTCTGTCTATTGAACCCGTGTGTTGGTGTCTGTCTATTGAACCCGTGTGTTGGTGTCTGTCTATTGAACCCGTGTGTTGGTGTCTGTCTATTGAACCCGTGTGTTGGTGTCTGTCTATTGAACCCGTGTGTTGGTGCCTGTCTATTGAACCCGTGTGTTGGTGTCTGTCTATTGAACCCGTGTGTTGGTGCCTGTCTATTGAACCCGTGTGTTGGTGTCTGTCTATTGAACCCGTGTGTTGGTGTCTGTCTATTGAACCTGTGTGTTGGTGTCTGTCTATTGAACCCGTGTGTTTGTGTCTGTCTATTGAACCCGTGTGTTGGTTTGTGTGCCTGTCTATTGAACCCGTGTGTTGGTGTCTGTCTATTGAACCCGTGTGTTGGTGTCTGTCTATTGAACCTATGTGTTGGTGTATGTCTATTGAACCTATGTGTTGGTGTCTGTCTATTGAACCCGTGTGTTGGTGTCTGTCTATTGAACCCGTGTGTTGGTGTCTGTCTATTGAACCCGTGTGTTGGTGTCTGTCTATTGAACCCGTGTGTTGGTGTCTGTCTATTGAACCTTTATTTCTCTGACTTCACTCAGTTTACCTATATGAAGAAAGATGATGTTTGGCCAAGTTGTTTACCCGTGGGACACGACGTCAACCGGTTTGAAGTCACGTGATGCCTTAACGAGAAGTCGGGCAATATTTCTCTCCGAGCACGTGGCTGCTGTGGTGGAGAGAAGTTGTATACTTGCTGATGATGTTCTAATGTACGTACTATCTAAATAGACGCGTAAGATTATTATTATTATTTTTTTAAATAAACAATTTCTACTGCTCTTACTGCAATGGAAAAATAATGGGAGAGCCTGTTTCCATTGCAGTAAGGACAGTAGAAATTGTTTATTTTTAAAAAAGAATCTTAGGCGTCTATAATAGTTTCGGATTTTGATAAAAGATGGCGCGCTAATGGATCATAAAATAATGAATAATTATTAGTTAGTAGGTTTGGAAGAAAAGATATAAAATAGAATGGTCAGATGCAATAATAGAATTGTAGATCCTGTGTTGCCTTGTTTCGACCCTTGCAAACATGAGATTCTATCTAAGATACAAATCCCACATTAAGTTTAAGAATGCCAATCTCCCGAAGATAGAAATTTGGACTGAGGATCCGTAAACAATCGCTATCGCATCTGAGTAATTTTTTTTTTTCTCTTTTACAAATCAGTAATTCGATCCCCTGTGTCACACTATGTTGAAAAACTTCAGACCTCTCAGGAGATAAGAGTTTTTTTCTTTGTAAATATATAAGATTTAAGCTAGAGAGAGAGATTCACATGTTGAATATTGGAAAGAAACCTATCCCCGGAAGTTAGAGGTTTACACAATTCTTCTTCCACAGATATTTAACCAGCCGCTCCGAGAAAAGATGGCTTAGTTTTAATTGATTTTTATTCTATATATAATGCTTAAGAGAGTGTATGTGATAGATTCCCTCCTGTATATAAGCCATATATTTTTCGTAGTTGCTAGTTAATTACCTGGAGAAGGATTGAGTTTTCGAAACCATGTACCAATATGTTATAGTGGAAAATACATTTTACACTATATAATGTAATATGATGATCGTTTATTGGTCAGAAAACTACTAAGTGTCACCAGAGGTCCACCTCCCAGCTGAGGAAGGACATGTGCGGAGGGACACGGAAGCAACGTCTTGCTCCGCCGCCTGCTCAATACGCCGGAAAACTGCGGCTGACGCGTGACTGACCGCCGTCCATAGCTGGGGACCGGTCGACGGCTGTCACCGAGGCTGGTTACAGCTGGCGTGGCCACTGCAGGGCTGTCACCGAGGCTGGTTACAGCTGGCGTGGCCACTGCAGGGTTGTCACCGAGGCTGGTTACAGCTGGCGTGGCCACTGCAGGGTTGTCACCGAGGCTGGTTACATCTGGCGTGGCCACTGCAGGGTTGTCACCGAGGCTGGTTACATCTGGCGTGGCCACTGCAGGGTTGTCACCGAGGCTGGTTACATCTGGCGTGGCCACTGCAGGGATGTCACCGAGGCTGGTTACAGCTGGCGTGGCCACTGCAGGGCTGTTACAGCTGGCGTGGCCACTGCAGGGCTGTCACCGAGGCTGTTACAGCTGGCGTGGCCACTGCAGGGCTGTCACCGAGGCTGTTACAGCTGGCGTGGCCACTGCAGGGCTGTCACCGAGGCTGTTACAGCTGGCGTGGCCACTGCAGGGCTGTCACCGAGGCTGTTACAGCTGGCGTGGCCACTGCAGGGCTGTTACATCTGGCGTGGCCACTGCAGGGTTGTCACCGAGGCTGTTACAGCTGGCGTGGCCACTGCAGGGCTGTCACCGAGGCTGTTACAGCTGGCGTGGCCACTGCAGGGCTGTCACCGAGGCTGTTACAGCTGGCGTGGCCACTGCAGGGCTGTCACCGAGGCTGTTACAGCTGGCGTGGCCACTGCAGGGTTGTCACCGAGGCTGTTACAGCTGGCGTGGCCACTGCAGGGCTGTCACCGAGGCTGTTACAGCTGGCGTGGCCACTGCAGGGCTGTCACCGAGGCTGGTTACAGCTGGCGTGGCCACTGCAGGGCTGTCACCGAGGCTGTTACAGCTGGCGTGGCCACTGCAGGGTTGTCACCGAGGCTGTTACAGCTGGCGTGGCCACTGCAGGGTTGTCACCGAGGCTGTTACAGCTGGCGTGGCCACTGCAGGGTTGTCACCGAGGCTGGTTACAGCTGGCGGGGCCACTGCAGGGCTGTCACCGAGGCTGGTTACAGCTGGCGTGGCCACTGCAGGGCTGTCACCGAGGCTGGTTACAGCTGGCGTGGCCACTGCAGGGTTGTCACCGAGGCTGGTTACAGCTGGCGTGGCCACTGCAGGGCTGTCACCGAGGCTGGTTACAGCTGGCGTGGCCACTGCAGGGCTGTCACCGAGGCTGGTTACAGCTGGCGTGGCCACTGCAGAGCTGTCACCGAGGCTGTTACAGCTGGCGTGGCCACTGCAGGGCTGTCACCGAGGCTGTTACAGCTGGCGTGGCCACTGCAGGGTTGTCACCGAGGCTGGTTACAGCTGGCGGGGCCACTGCAGGGCTGTTACAGCTGGCGTGGCCACTGCAGGGCTGTCACCGAGGCTGGTTACAGCTGGCGTGGCCACTGCAGGGCTGTCACCGAGGCTGTTACAGCTGGCGTGGCCACTGCAGGGCTGTCACCGAGGCTGTTACAGCTGGAGTGGCCACTGCAGAGCTGTCACCGAGGCTGTTACAGCTGGCGTGGCCACTGCAGAGCTGTCACCGAGGCTGTTACAGCTGGCGTGGCCACTGCAGAGCTGTCACCGAGGCTGTTACAGCTGGAGTGGCCACTGCAGAGCTGTCACCGAGGCTGTTACAGCTGAGAGAATAAAGCGGGCGTCGCAGCTGGCTACTGTAGAGCTGCCTACACGGTAGAGCCTAATGTTATCTCTTCAGAGCTAAATGTAGAGTTTCAAATCTATACATCGCGAAGCTTTGCGTCGCAGCGCTCAAGGAACCTAACAAAGCTTATATTAATTGTCAAATTAAGATAGAACCATTTGCGCGATCGTGTTTTATGTCTAATAAATAATTTCCTATAGGCCTGACAGTAAGTCAAAGAGAGAACTACCAGGAAGGCCATGCTCTGCAATGACGGACACTATCCAAGTAATGTTGCCACTGATGGGCCAAGTGTTCCCATATCTTTCTCTTCAGCAAGAGCATCAAACGATCGGTATAAAGAGTTCGCATTTCTAAATATAGATGTCACGTTTTTGCCGTATAAAAAGAAGGTTGATTAGAAAGTCGTCTGATTGATATTTAAAATATAATCAGTGGTTTGTACATAGGGAAATGGATTTCTTCCTAACTTCCATGCGTATGTTGGTCTTGGTTTACCGTATCTCTTGGGATAGGGCGAAGAGTTCAGGTGTTCCTGTGGTGTAGACCAAGGTGGCGAATACATCTCCTAGTGATGGCTGGGACCTGGTGGTAGTGAGGAGACCTTGGTAGAATGATGCACTGATAGAGTAATACACCAATTTCCATTCTATTTGTATCCCACACATACATCTGCAGACAATCAATGTGAAAATACGACGGAAAAAAATGGTAAAATCTTTTTCGCATCTTTTTTGTTTTCCTTCTCTCTCTTCCCCGTTTTAGAGTATAAATAGATCGTTTAAAAAAGAAAACAGGAAGGAGGTGATAGGCAGATAAAAAAAGCAAGCTATTGTTTCAGCTGTGGAGATTGGGAACATCGGAGGTGTTATTGAGAACATCGCTGCTACAACATCCCGGGATGTGATGTTTACAGATGTCCGTGGTCTATAGTGGTGGTGGGTGTGGAGATTGGGAACATCGGAGGTGTTATTGAGAACATCGCTGCCACAACATCCCGGGATCTGATGTTTAGAGATGTTCGTGGTCTATAGTGGTGGTGGGTGTGGAGATTGGGCACATCGGAGGCGCTATTGAGAATATCGCTGCCACAACATCCCGGGAGGTGATGTTTACAGATGTCCGTGGTCTATAGTGGTGGTGGGTGTGGAGATTGGGAACATCGGAGGTGTTATTGAGAACACCGCTGCTACAACATCCTGGGATGTGATGTTTAGAGATGTCCGTGGTCTATAGTGGTGGTGGGTGTGGAGATTGGGCACATCGGAGGCGCTATTGAGAATATCGCTGCTACAACATCCCGGGATGTGATGTTTAGAGATGTTCGTGGTCTATAGTGGTGGTGGGTGTGGAGATTGGGCACATCGGAGGCGCTATTGAGAATATCGCTGGTACATCCCGGGATGTGATGTTTACAGATGTCCGTGGTCTATAGATATCGGTGGAACAGAGATTTCCTTCAGTGACTCGAGTTGGCCGAGTGTGAATTGAACGTCCCACGTCATGCGGAAGTGCTGGGCGAGGCGGAAGAAACTCAGTTACATAAACCCCGTGTTTACATAACTCCGTGTGTGGGTAGGACTTCTTTATCCCCGAGGGGAGTTACACACGTGTGAGGCAAATAGGATTTAGCTCTAGTCTGATCCGCCTTTCCTATGTTCCTTTTGAAATATTTTTACCAAACCTTCTTTAATCTTCGATTCTCCTGAAACCTTTCAGCACCCTGCTTTTCTAGATGTACTCCGTATTGACAAACTTGAAACCCCTAATTACTGTGATTATTCATAATATACATATATAGTTATCCGTGATAGAAAATCCTAAAATAAAAGTAAGTTAATTCAGTGTCGCACGGAGTGGAGCACCCACCTTGGTACGGCTGACGGATGACGTGAAGTCCCAGTCGGGCGGGGCCACAAAGAGGTAGCCACACTTGGAGGCCTTCCTCGTAGCCTGCGACAACACATGTGGTCATTGGAAGTTCAGAACATTCCAATGTTGGGGCAAATACATGAGGATATTTCATGGAGGATGACTCTTCATTGTTGGAAGAGTCTCATTGAACAGATTGATGTAGTTATACAACTTCATTGGGTGGATGTCTCAATGGAAGTTGTTCAACTGTCAAGACTTGAATGTACATTTACTGTTTCAAACTTTGGGTGAAGACGACAGCAATTTAATCTGTTTTCCTTATATCCAACTAATGGTCTTTGTTCCCAATCAACATTGGCTTCAATAAGCTATGTTAGGGAGGTAAATTATTTCTAGCGATGTTTAGGTCACTGTCTAGAACGTCGCACACAATATCTCTGGAATACACCAACAGCTATAATGTAGAGCAGTCCACATCCTGGGCAGATCCTCACTTGGTGAGGTTCATGTCACACGGCTCTTTTAAAATCTGATGGAAGAAAATTGTCTTTTAGTGCAGACGACTGGGTGAATGGTACTGGAGAACGTAGTACGTGTGGGAGGTTACATAGTGGGTCTTTGATGGAAGCGTCTACTTGAGGCGCAGGGATGATAGCCGGGGAGTGCGATCATCTTCCCGCGAGCCTCGTTGTTAAACCCGGTCAGGTGGAAAATGTCCTGCTACTGGCGACAGGCGCTTTGATAAGGCGACGCCATATTGAACGGAATTGTTTCCAACCAATCCCTAGGAAATGCCCCAGAACGACCGTAATATAACCCATAAAGCCGATGGACCGAAGAGAAAAATCACTTAGCGGCGGGCGCCAAGTGGAGCTAATGAAATGGGAAGATTAAACGAGGCCAGTCGATAATTGGAAACCTTAATTGTTCTGCAAGGTTACTCGGCGCAAAAACTGTCTCGTTAGGCCACAAGACAAAAAAGGAGGGATATGAAGGGAAATGGTCGCCCCGCTGCACAGGGGAAAAAGTGGCGAGTTATGTTACGGTCCGGTGGAGAAACGGGACATGTCGTTGACAGAAGTTGACTTCCCGACACATTTTCTTCTGGTGCGGCGATCCTAAGTTTCTATATAGAATGGATGCATATAGAAGGTTTCTCTCCAAAATATAAATAAAACCAGAACTAGAGACATTCCAAAATATCAAAACATAAATAAATGAACCTTGAGTTAAATAAGTGTTAAAAACATTCCTACATCCCGAGCAGTCTAGAGCTGGTTATCCCAGCCGATCTTACGACGTATGGCTAGAGTTCGATCTGCCGCCATCTGCGATGTCCCAAGCGACCGTTGGAGCCACAAGACAACATGCTCTGGCAGAACCTGGGCAGTTAGAGGATAAAATGCTGCCATCATAGTACGAGAATGTCTCCCCGCTATCACACACGAAGAGAACGTCTTTCTAGAACGTACCACGTGAAATGACTGTCTTCCTAGAACGTACCACATGGCGAGAACGTCTTCAAAGGACGAACGAAATCACAACAATGAAAACATGAAGGTTACGTGGGAAAAAAGAGGAACGTTCAATTCAGAGGGACTCGAGTGAGTTGAACTTGTGTCAGACTGTATGTACATGTGATATGGAGGTACTGGACATTGTGCGAGGAAGGTTTGTTGTTCACCCAGGGCGGCGGTCAGCTGGAGGTCACTTCCGCCTGTTGGCGCGGCTGGGTGCCGGCGGCGGTGTTGGTGCCTGCCTCTACCTGGATGTCCTGTACCCCCTAAACCCCATAAATGTCGCAATTTATCGACGCAAAAAGAAGGAAATAATTCTAAGCTAAGGGAAATTTCACATGGCCCTTGTTTCAAACTGGTCGTCATTTTTATACCGTTGCATATATATGCATATAAGAATTAAGAGTTAACTACATATACGGATATTTTCTCAAGCCAAAAATCAATAACGTATTTCGAAATTCATACCAACAGCAATGTCGACTCCATCGCTGACTGAGATTACCAACAGTCACACAGTACGACACGTGCACAGCCAAGAGTGCTCATCTTGGAAACTAGGATACCTAATGAAATATTAAGATTCAACAAACTTTCGCATTAGCACATTATGAATTTAAAAGACGATCTTTCGGTTTGACCAATGATCTAAACTCGAACTTCCACCACACTAAGAAACCTCCCCGATGCAACCTCTACGTGGAAAACTTTAGAAGAAGGAAATCAAATCTGCGACTTCTTATCCAAAATTGAATCTCCACTGCGAACGAAAAAAATGAAACCAATAGATCGCTAGTCAAACAGACAAGAGTTCCCTACGTCCTGATGGCGGGGTAAGTACGTACTCCACACCAGCCATAGGCCAACTTGGCTTGAAAACTGCGTAGTTAAGTGAGAGGATATATATATACACCCATACCTCGCTTTGCGTCGGGGTTACATTCCAAAAAAACACGACGCAAATTGAAACGACGCAAAGTGAAAATATGTGAAGGCGCAATCAAAAACAAAAGTGTTGCCATATTTTAGGAAAAAAAATTCAAAAAAAATTAAAGACTCGAATCCAAAACAACGAAAACTTCGAAAATCTAACGACGCACGATGAAAATCAGTAAAAATTAAGCAGTGACGCAACTTCGAAAAAAACGCAAAACGAAACGACGCAAAGCGAGGTATTGGTGTATATATAGGGCATTGTACGGAACATTTTATATAGAGTCATATTTAATGTTGACATAAAGTTGTGTGAGGATGACATTTATGTATCAAAAAAAGTCATCTCTCATCACCCAATGCATCACCCAAGTGTAAAAAGGTTAGCAGTGGTGACAAGGAATGAGTCACAGCACCAGTTTAGACAAATTCAGACAAAAACCAACAACCAGTATAACATGGTTTCAGGATATGGCCCTCACCAGTACAGGGACGGCTTCGAATTCCATAACATCCTACGAGAGAGGTTGTGGAATTGGTTGAATTTACCAAAAAGGTGTTTAAACTGGTGAAATTGTAAGGCTGATTTTCAGGCAAGAATACAACTTAAAGTTTGCGGGAGGATATTATTTACCTGGACGCCCGCCACGCTTCGTGGACCAATTAAAGGAGCTGACTGGCTTAACGTTCGCCAAGATGGTACATCGAGCTTGTAGCGGCTCCCAAATATTAACTTTTCATATTTTCATCCTAAGTTTTAATTTGTTTAATAACTATTTAATTCAAATATTAAATTAAAATATTCATCTTATAAATATATAAAGCTCATAAAATATATATACTTTATTAAAATTATATAAATTAACATTAATAGCACATTATTTGTGTGTGTGTGTTGTCATAATAATATAATTAAAATAATTATATATCATTCTAAATATAAATTATAAATCATGTAAAAAATATAAATATTTATATATAATAAAATCAAACACATATTTTTTTAAAATTTTATAATATTAAAATGTTATTTGAGACCACGACAGATATAAACAAAAGAACGTCAACATGTATACAACAATTTAACCCCTTCTGATAATTTGTATTAGAGATAAATGTAATTAAAAGTTGATTTTACGAAAAATAATTTGTTCTTGGACTCCGTTTGGAATTACAAACCAACCAGCAACAAGCTCAAGACAGAGATGGCTGGCGTCGTGTTTGGGATGAAATACGTACAGTACACCACAACGTTTGATCGCGAATAAAATGATTGTAATGTATTATTTATGTACCTAGAGGCATCTCTCCTTTTTTGGTAAATTCGGCCCTCTTTTACGACCCTTTGAAAGCATTTTCATTCTAAGATCAGGTTCTGTCTATACTAAAAAATGAACTTAAGAAAATTTTAGAGGAAGCCATCGAGAACGCATTTAACCCAGACGTGGCGTTATATAAGAAGGTACTGTACACAAGTAGACACTCGTTGACATGTGGAAACTGACAATGTCCACGTTCTCTGGAGCACTGCCAACTTGGGTTTAAGTACTCCGGTCTTCTTTAACTAAACTATATCGCACCTAGTTAGGAGGGTTAGTTATCTATCTCTCTATTTTAGTGTCGCGGAATACTTTCCAAGTGTCTTCCGCATTATAACTATTAGATAGTAAAAGGGCATATATTGAATTGAATAAAAGATTTATTTGCCAATATTTCGGCTGGCTGAACGCCAACCTTTATCGAGGCATTACATTTTTGTATACACAAACTCAGCGTCGCATAGTGTTATAATAGTTTGTTTATACAAAAATGTAATACCTCGATAAAGGTTGGCGTTCAGCTAGCCGTAATATTGGCAAATAAATATTTTATTCAATTCAATATATGCCTTTTTACTATCTAATGATTTAAGTATGGATTGCTCTATTTTCAGATGAATAACTCTGTGCGGATGGCGATATCAAACTTCAGCTATTAGGATCCTACAATGAGAGAGGATCTTTGAGTGAAAATATCAGGTCTCCAGGTAAAAATATCTTTTCTAATTTCTAGCTTTCGGGTACGAACGCCTTTTGTTGGGTCGTTTTTGAAGACAACTCTCAGATTTATAAAATTAATTTAACTTTAAACATTTTTAAATATATATAGAGAGAAACGAGTTAATTACCTCGTATTTAAGGCAACAAAAGAATCATATAATTCACATACATCGTTCTAACCAGATTCAACTTGTGCAAAACAGACGACAAAGCAAAAAATAAACTAATTAATAATAGAGGGTAAGTTCCTATTTTTCTAAGCTTTCACACTCAAAGAATATTCAACTTCTTGCTTCACCTTTCTACAGGAGTGTTGAGAATTAGATGTGTGAATATTTGTTTGTTATTAATCTTTTCATTCTGTGGCTAGATCAATTGTTAATAATGCCTATTTTGCATAATTTTGTTTGTAAAATGAATTATTCTGTTTTAATTCTTTTGACCACTGGCCAAGGTGTATGAATAGTTTTGTTGTTTAAATAAAGTGTGTATGTCTCATAGTGTTGGTGTGTTGGCTTGATGGGAATACACCGGGTAGGCAGCAGCAGAGTGGAGCCTTATTAAGGAACAAAATACAGTCCTCGAGAAATTAAGGAGCTACCAAGGAGAAACAATAATTCACCAATATAACGCGAGTTAAAATATAATCGGATAGTGTATTAACTCGTGTTCCATTGGCGAATTACTATACCATGTTTTCTTCTGTAGAAGGACGTTCGTGTCCGAAAGAATGAGAATAAACAAGTTTTTGAAAAGATGCTTTTTTCCTGGAGACCTGATATGTTTACTCAATATTGAAACAAGATATTAATTTATTGAAGATAGGATCTTTGCTCGGCAGGTTACACTGAGATGAGCTCGAAGCAGTTCACTGTTGGTTGGTGAATAACCTATGTGTGAATGCAGTAAGATGTTACAGACTCGGCGGAAGCTCCGATGCAATAGAAGGAACTGAGCTCCGTTACAGACATAGTTTCCGTATAAAGAGCTACGTTGGAGTGTTCGCATTAGAACAGAATTCTCTCCAACGCTGGCCCGGAAATTCTCTCGTCTATTCCCGACCCTCGTGGCCACCTACAAGTCAGACATTTTGTACACTCCCGTTGTTAGTTGGATTTAACTAGTGTATTGAATAGAAGGTTTCTAAGGGGATCCCTGTAGGTATAAGTTGAAATATTATCTCAATATTTAAAATAGAAATTAGACAATTCTCTGATGTCTGAAAATTTGTCTACTTGCATTATCATCAGGTTTGAGCAAGTGAACCAAATTTCAGACTTCTAGGTGCTCTGTAAGTATATTAAAAATTGATCACAAGATTTGTGGACAAACAGACAAAACGATAGAAAAAGGAAGTAAAATGAAAGCTTTCAAAAGGAAAGTTTCCCTTTTTTTTCGGTCTATTTTCTCTATTTTGAACAAACAGATCTTAAGTAAAAAGACAGTGAGCATGCCACCAAGATGCCTTGCTGTTGGCGGGGCCAAGTCCAGTCTGGACAGAGTTTCTTTCCTAAAGAAAGTTCTGACCCGGGGAAGCCAAGGCTGGTTCGACCATTTGCCACTGCTTGCCTTCATTAGATGTTAGAATCTTCTTCTTTTAGATCTCTATCTTTGAGGTCAGGAAGATGCGAAGTCCTTGGCCTGGAAACTTGCCACAATTAACTTCTACCATCCACACAGCGGGTGTTTGCTATGATTTGCTCCATAACCTTCTCATGTTCCCACATCTTCTCCACGTTCCAGGCTACCCCAGCTTGTGTCCAAAGGCTGAGGACAAAGGCGGAAGTTTGGAGCCCTCTGCGAAAGTGGCCCACACCACAAAGTTGTTAGCTAGCTCAAGCGAGACTTGTTTTCCTCCCAAATCAGGAAAGTGAGATAAAATTAGAAGTCTGGGAACTTAGATGGCTTCTCTAGAAATTATCTACAATGGTCCTATTTTTGACATAGGGCCGAGATAAAACAACCGTCGTTTGACAGTCTCGCTGTCGACACTCGGCAAAATGTACAGATTCCTCACACTTCAAGCTGCCGGTTTCGCCCGCCACACAAAGAGAGGATGGTCACCCAGGACTGGCCTGGGGCACATGATCTGCGGGACAATGGGCGCGGGACCGTTGACTGATGGGCCCTTTTTCTTTCTTCTTATTTTCCTAATTAATTTTTTTTATTGGCTTAATGAAGACTAATCTCTCCTCATCCCTCCTCGATATCGAGCAACGAGGGAACATCCCAAAATGTCTTAATAAGGTTCTTTCTCAAAACCACAACCTAGAGTTACCGCCCATTTGGAACCTCTTTGTAAAGTTATGTAACAGGACGAGAAACATTCTGTTTGGACAATGGCTGAAAGCTTGGCAAGTTTACTGAGGAGTATACCGGGGGAACAGAACAAATTACAAAATTTCATATCCGGACCAAAATGAAATGTTTACAAAAGAAATATTTGTATGAACATGATGCATTAGCGCGCCATCTGTTATGAGAAATTTTAACTATTTTTGACGCGTATGTTTCTTTTTTATAATAAAAAAAATTTCTACTGCCCTTACTGCAATGAAAAATTAATGGGAGGGTCTGGCTCATCAGTGGTGAACCCTCCCAGAGGTTTGGCCCGTTTAATCTACCATACCGCTGTAATATTGCATTAGGCTGTAGTTTAATCTACCATACCGCTGTAATATTGCATTGGGCTGTAGTTTAATCTACCATACCGCTGTAATATTGCATTAGGCTGTAGTTTAATCTACCATACCGCTGTAATATTGCATTGGGCTGTAGTTTAATCTACCATACCGCTGTAATATTGCATTGGGCTGTAGTTTAATCTACCATACCGCTGTAATATTGCATTGGGCTGTAGTTTAATCTACCATACCGCTGTAATATTGCATTGGGCTGTAGTTTAATCTACCATACCACTGTAATATTGCATTGGGCTGTAGTTTAATCTACCATACCGCTGTAATATTGCATTGGGCTGTAGTTTAATCTACCATACCGCTATAATATTGCATTGGGCTGTAGTTTAATCTACCATACCGCTGTAATATTGCATTGGGCTGTAGTTTAATCTACCATACCGCTGTAATATTGCATTGGACTGTAGTTTAATCTACCATACCGCTGTAATATTGCATTGGGCTGTAGTTTAATCTACCATACCGCTGTAATATTGCATTGGACTGTAGTTTAATCTACCATACCGCTGTAATAATGCATTGGGCTGTAGTTTAATCTACCATACCGCTGTAATATTGCATTGATCTGTAGTTTAATCTACCATACCGCTGTAATATTGCATTGGGCTGTAGTTTAATCTACCATACCGCTGTAATATTGCATTGGACTGTTTTTCATTGTCACATACCGCTGTAATATTGCATTGGACTGTAGTTTAATCTACCATACCGCTGTAATATTGCATTGGGCTGTAGTTTAATCTACCATACCGCTGTAATATTGCATTGGACTGTAGTTTAATCTACCATACCGCTGTAATATTGCATTGGACTGTAGTTTAATCTACCATACCGCTGTAATATTGCATTGGGCTGTAGTTTAATCTACCATACCGCTGTAATATTGCATTGGACTGTAGTTTAATCTACCATACCGCTGTAATATTGCATTGGGCTGTAGTTTAATCTACCATACCGCTGTAATATTGCATTGGACTGTAGTTTAATCTACCATACCGCTGTAATAATGCATTGGGCTGTAGTTTAATCTACCATACCGCTGTAATATTGCATTGATCTGTAGTTTAATCTACCATACCGCTGTAATATTGCATTGGGCTGTAGTTTAATCTACCATACCGCTGTAATATTGCATTGGACTGTTTTTCATTGTCACATACCGCTGTAATATTGCATTGGACTGTAGTTTAATCTACCATACCGCTGTAATATTGCATTGGGCTGTAGTTTAATCTACCATACCGCTGTAATATTGCATTGGACTGTAGTTTAATCTACCATACCGCTGTAATATTGCATTGGACTGTAGTTTAATCTACCATACCGCTGTAATATTGCATTGGACTGTAGTTTAATCTACCATACCGCTGTAATATTGCATTGGGCTGTAGTTTAATCTACCATACCGCTGTAATATTGCTTTGGACTGTAGTTTAATCTACCATACCGCTGTAATATTGCATTGGACTGTAGTTTAATCTACCATACCGCTGTAATATTGCATTGGGCTGTAGTTTAATCTACCATACCGCTGTAATATTGCATTGGGCTGTAGTTTAATCTACCATACCGCTGTAATATTGCATTGGGCTGTAGTTTAATCTACCATACCGCTGTAATATTGCATTGGACTGTAGTTTAATCTACCATACCGCTGTAATATTGCATTGGACTGTAGTTTAATCTACCATACCGCTGTAATATTGCATTGGACTGTAGTTTAATCTACCATACCGCTGTAATATTGCATTGGACTGTAGTTTAATCTACCATACCGCTGTAATATTGCATTGGACTGTAGTTTAATCTACCATACCGCTGTAATATTGCATTGGGCTGTAGTTTAATCTACCATACCGCTGTAATATTGCATTGGGCTGTAGTTTAATCTACCATACCGCTGTAATATTGCATTGGGCTGTAGTTTAATCTACCATACCGCTGTAATATTGCATTGGACTGTAGTTTAATCTACCATACCGCTGTAATATTGAATTGGGCTGTAGTTTAATCTACCATACCGCTGTAATATTGCATTGGGCTGTAGTTTAATCTACCATACCGCTGTAATATTGCATTGGACTGTAGTTTAATCTACCATACCGCTGTAATATTGCATTGGGCTGTTCTACTTTCATACCGATACATAAATATTTTCGAAGTCTTCCAGAGGAAATTGTTGAAAGGCCGTGCGCGGAACAAGACTTTGTTGCAGCGTTCAATTCCGCAAACTCCCACCAGCCATTGAGTTCACCTACAGTTGGATATTCGTTTAGAAGAGCTCAATGTTCATTGAATATATAAAACATATAAATTATGCTATATTCTTAAATAACTTTTATATCAGCTTTGGGTTTCTTCTTCCTTTTGTTTTCAACCATAAATGCGAGAACACCAAATAAAAAATATAGCTCTGGTATATAATGTGTGTTTGACAAATTCTGTGAGACAGGAAGAAGGCTCTACGTCCAAAGTCTAGCTGAAGAAGCTCTGAGAGAACACAGCCGGATCACGAGGAACCCCAACGCTAGAAGGGCGTGGACCCCAGCGCTATCTTTAGCGCAGTGCGGAGGGAAAGTTGGCGGCGGTTTGTGGAACAACGACCTCCCTGGCACGGACCTCGAGCAACCTGACATAACACCAGTCTATTGACTTTATTGAAAGCTCGAACGGTTGAGTATATTGATACTTCTCACAGAACTGGGATCTCTATTGCCAATGGAAGCCATCGGAATATCTCTGCAAGGACACACTGAATCCTTGACTCAAGTCTGTAATTAACCAAATTCTTTCTTAAAGAATAGATTCATTAATATATTTAACAACCTATTAAAATCGATATGAACATAATGACAGAAAGCTAATTAGAAAGTTTTTATTCATAACATTATAAGCTATAGTTATTTCATCTAAGCTGTTTAAACCCTGCAGATTTTTTCCTGGATGTCCATATAGGAATTAGCTCTAAAGGACCATCCAGTAAATAGATATTTTAATTAAATGAGGCGACAGGTTTTTGGAGATGATTTTTTTTTTTTTTTTCATTTTTATTGAAATCTCAAGCTTTCGAGAATTACCGCCCTTCTACCGGAGTACAATTAGATATTTTATCAAAATCAATAAAGCATCCAGGGCTAAAGTATCTCGGAGAGAGAGAGAGAGAGATTTATATCTTCTCTATTTAATTAAAAAGAAAACACGCTCTTGTTTCACCCGAGTGAATGGGATATGGATAATTAGACCCGTTCCAGAAATCCACAGAAATCCTCTACTGCCGCCGAGGAGCTTCCCCATTTCGCCCAACTGTGGAAGAAGGGACGCCGGAAGTGGGAAACGTAGCAAGGACCTCATTTGAATGGAGCTAATGAAAGATCAATTTGCTGGGCAAACAAAGCTGCCACGCTTGGATGACCATTCATAGATAGGCGATGTTTTGTTGGGTGGAAAAACTCTTTGGGGTGCAATTAGTTTCGCCGTGCTTCTCAGTCGGCTGCGTCTGCCCGTCCCATCCCTGATATATCTCGCTGGATATCCCGATGTGAACTTAGCCGCCGTATCTCTCTGTCTACTCCATATCGTCAGGTACATTTTTTCCACATTGTTCTGATGAACACGAAGGACACGCACCAGCTACAATTAATAAAAATGTCATTAGGTTTGTATGGAAATTTTCTCTTCTTTATGTCTCTCGTGGTACAACATAGCTTGTAATAGAAATTATTTCCTTGTCAATTTGACCTTCAGGGCAATGTCAGTAGTTGTCGCTGCGTCTAGGCATAGCGGCAGGTTTGTACCTATGCACAAGGGTAATTGGAGAACCCCACACACATGTATTGCCATCAAAATATTCATGGAGCAGGTTACATTGTAAAACTGGGATCTGAATTGGAGGGAGGTGTGGCATCTCTCTCTCATAAGCAGACATCGTCTAGGCGACCTTCTAGGAAGCCCACAACTCCTTGGCACTTTGTTGTTGGGGATGAATGGGAGGAGAGGCTCCCCCCAGGATGGATGGCCGAGGTCAAGGCCACCCCTTCCCCCAACAGTAATGAATTGGGTTAGTTACCGCGGTAAACAACTCGCCACCACATTCTTCTACACACTCCACGCCATAGTGGACTTCCAGAGCATGGACGTTATAATTCTAGGTAGCGTCGCCTATTGCTTCAAATCAAATTCTATTGGCTGTCACTCTTTATGGAAGTTCGGTGTGGCCATAGGGAAGTCAGTCCTCTTAATTGGAGCGACATGTCGTAAATGGCTGGTGCCAGGTCAACCCAAGGCTTAGGCAAGAGTCGGTTCTCACTCCATTTTTTTCAACGACCTGGCTCGAGCCACTTGATGTGACACAGTATAAAAAGACATATATTAAACATGACTTTTCTCTATAAATGGATTCTTAATAAGAAAAATCTTTCTCGATCCCAAAGTTGAGATGCGCGCGCTATATATTGTTACATCATGATTAATGGCTAATTTATTATATTATTTTTAATATATTTGAAATTTAAATTATATATTTATTTATTTTTATATTCTATGATATTTATTTAAAACAGATTATTTTTAGATTATCATCATTTGTATTTAGGTACACTGTGACTTCACTGCTCTCTTTGATGTGAGAAAATAAATAAATTATTCTGGTGGCTACATAAAGTAGACTTATCTCATTATTCCCTTTTATAAATTTGTAGGATGGTTGAAACACGCTCTGGTAAGATGCAAGACCCAGCAGAGGAGAGAATCAAGGCTGAAGAGTCTGCCAAGCCGCAACCTGGTGCAACAATTGGTAGAGATGCTAGTTCCGACCCAGTTGTCCTGAATCCCAACATCGACATCCCCAAGTATGATGGAACAGAAGACCCTCGCCCATGGATTGAATCTCTTGAAGAAATTGGCTTCCTGTACCATTGGGCAGACTACATTATCTCCCGTTATGCTGCCATGAATATGATTGGTAGCGCCAAAACCTGGCTGAACCTACACAAAGTAAGTTTCACCAGCTGGGAAAATTTCAAGAGCCGCCTAATTGAGGATTTTGCCTCAGACGCCAACAAAGAAGAAATGAGGATGAGATTAAACAGGATACAACAGTGGAATGAACCTGCAATCAGGTTCGCAGAGGATATCCTTGTACTGTGCAACAAGGTCGACCCCCAAATGGAAGAAGAGACTAAAATAAACTGGGTTATTGGAGGATTAAAGAAAGAATACTCTTTTGCCCTTCACCTAAACCCTCCTAAAAATACCAATGAACTTCTAGAAATTTGTAAAAAGCTGGATTTGTTCGAAAAGAATTACCAAGAACGTGCAGAAAAATCAAAAGCTCTTTACAATGGACCACGCTCTCCTCGTCCCCATCATCAAGAGCAATGGAAGAATGCTACGTCGTTCAGAAGACCATATCAGAACACCTCCAAGCCCCAGGCCCCCGCTCCGAGGTATTACCAGAACAAGCCTCTGCCCCAGGTATCTGCCCCTAGACGATCTTACACTCCCAATCCTGAGCCAAAACCGGTCTACCAAGTAAAACATACAATAAGAATCCAAATTCAAATAGGAATAGGACAGAAGACGGGAGACCAATATGTTTCAAGTGTAACAAGCCAGGACACGTAGCGCGGTATTGCAGAGTCAGGTTTGTAAGAATTGTGGAAGAGGACCCCATAGTTACACAAGACAAGGTCGAAGAAGAAATCCGAATGGATAATGGAACTCAGAAGTCGAGACCTCTGCTCTACTCTGACGTAAGTAATAGCCCGTACTCGAGTATCCCTACAAGGAATAGATATGCTGCATTAGAAGATTTAAACTAAACATCGCGCCTGAGTCCGTCAATCAAAGCAAGTCGACCATAAATGGAATTAAAAAGTTAGACCCCAAATATAAAATGAACATTAACGTGGATAGAATCGGTATCTGCGAAGCTTTGATTGATACAGGCGCCGATCTTTCAGTGGTCGACCTTAGTACAGCTCTTAACACAGGTCTTGAAATAATAAATCCTGATAAAATGTGCTCCGGACCCGATGGCAAAGAATTAGATATCGTAGGAAATATTATTTTAAATATAAAATTTGATGAAAAAACAATTACACATCAATTTGTGATAATGAGAACACATTTGCGAATATTTATACTTGGACGTGATTTTCTTAAGAAAATGAACGCAAAAATTGATTGTCAGCGTGAAATAATCAAATATGACTTGACAGAAAATCGTGACGTAATCAAATATCAACAGAAGAAAATAAAAAGTGCAAAGGATGGCATTATACCAGAACTTTCTATTAAATTGATTAATGCATTTGTAGAAGCAGAGGATGGCGAATACATCATCGAGGAGAACCATAAAATGTTTCAAACAAATGGACTTCGACTAGCGAGAAGCTTAATAAATGTTGTGAATAAGGAAACATATATCTGGATAACAAACCCTTACCCTCGACCATTAAAAATATTAAAAAACCAAACATTGTGCTTTGGAAGCCAGCCAGCCGAAGTGAATCTTATGGAAGAAAGTGAACAAAAAGAGCATGAAGAACCCCAATTTCAGATAAACAAAAATTTAGCATATACGGAAAAGGAGCAATTGAAACAAGTTTTGGAAAGGTACGAGGATTTGTTTTCGTCGGGATTAGGAAGATCCAACTTAGCGAAACATCGGATCGATACAGAAGGCGCGAAACCGATCAAACACAAGCCGTATAGGGTGAGCGCGAAAGAGCGAGAAATCATAAAAGAACAAATTGATGAAATGCTCAGAGACGGCATAATTAGACCATCCTCGAGTCCATGGTCCTTCCCTGTAATCTTGGTCAAGAAGCGAGATGGTAAGTACAGATTTTGCGTTGACTACAGAAAATTGAATGATGTAACAGTGAAGGATGTTTACCCAATTCCCAGAATTGATGAAGTATTGGATACACTTCAAGGATCCAAATACTTTTCAGCAATTGACCTTAAATCAGGATATTGGCAAGTAGAGGTTGAGGAGAAAGATAAAGAAAAGACAGCCTTCACTACAGCACATGGCCTATATGAGTTCAACGTAATGCCCTTTGGTCTATGCAATGCCCCTGCTACATTTGAGAGGAACATGGAAAATATGCTTGGTAATCTTAGATGGCAAATTTGCTTATGTTATCTAGATGACGTAATCATTTATAGCTCGGATTTTTCAACACATCTCAAAAGAATAGAAGCTGTTTTAAAATGTTTTCGCGAGGCTAATTTAAAATTGAACAACAAAAAATGCCAATTTGCTTTCGAAGAACTGGAGATTCTTGGCCATATAACTAATCAACATGGTATAAAACCAGCGGAGCATAATATCAAGGCTATTAGAGATTTTCCTCGGCCCAAAAAGATAAAAGAAGTTCAATCATTTTTAGGAATGTGCTCATATTATAGAAAATTTATCAAAGGTTTTTCAAAAATTGCCGATCCATTAACCAGTCTTATAAAAAAGAATGTACCTTTTACCTGGACAGAAAATCAAGAGAAAGCATTTCAAACCCTTAAAGTAGCATTGATAAATCCTCCAATCTTAGGGCACTTTGACCCGAATGCAATTACTTACATTCATACTGACGCATCTAACATCGGCCTGGGTGCAACATTAGTCCAAAAGTTCGGCGATAAAGAAAAAGTTATCTCATATTTAAGTCGAACACTGAGCAAACCTGAGCAAAATTATTCGACTACCGAAAAAGAATGTCTAGCTGTTGTGTGGTCAATGTCCAAGTTACGACCCTACCTATATGGAAGGCACTTCAAAATCGTAACTGATCATCACGCACTATGCTGGCTTAAGAATCTGAAAGATCCGACCGGCCGATTAGCACGATGGGCACTGAAGATTCAGGAATATAATTTCGAAATCATACATAAATCGGGTAAAAAACATCTGGACGCTGATGGTCTATCTAGAGGACCCTTACCTGAAAACGAATGGGACGAAGATTATGAAAGACTATTTCTGAATCAAATAATAGACGAAAAGGATGATTTTATTGAGAATATTAAGGAGAACCTTAGTGGAAACAAGCGTTCAATTACACAGAACTTCAAAGAAGAAAATGGGTGTCTCTACAAGAAAAATCCAAATCCTGAAGGTAGGGCATGGTTGCTGGTAGTGCCAAAGAAGAGAAGGAAGGAAGTCATGAGTGAATACCACAACCATATGCTGAATGGCCATCTGGGCGTCGCCAGAACCACTTACCGATTGAAGAATAAATACTATTGGCCTTCCATGTTGAAAGATGTTTCAGAATTTGTAAAGACGTGCCATCTTTGCCAAAGTCGGAAAGGTTCAAATCACTTGCCTTCTGGACTTCTACAACCTATTCCCCCAGCTAACTACCCTTTTGAAAGAATCGGAATTGACTTTGTTGGCCCCTTGCCATCAACGAAAAGAAGAAGGAAGTGGATAATTGTGTTGACTGATTATTATACCAAGTATGCTGAAACAAAGGCAGTATCAGAAGCAACCGTGAAAGAAGTCTCTACATTTTTAATCGAACATATTATTTTACGTCACGGGGCCCCAAGATTTCTTATTAGCGATAGAGGTTCACAATTCACTAGCAATTTGATGAAGGAGGTAATGAAAATGTGCAAAGTGAAACACTGCTTCACAACGAGCTACCACCCCCAGACTAACGGACTAACGGAACGGCTAAATAGAACTTTAATCAATATGATCAGCATGTATGTGAACACAGACCAAAAGAACTGGGATGAAATCCTCCCTTTTATCACCCACGCGTATAATACCACGATTCAAGAAACCACAGGCTACTCTCCATTTTTCCTGTTGTTTGGAAGGGAACCCATGTCCCTCTTAGACGACGAGAATATCCCAACGGACAGTAACATGGACGATTACGACGAATATATAGAAAACTACTTAGATAAAATAGCAAGGACGAGACAGGTAGTCATTAACAACACAGAGAAGACTCAGGAAAGAATGAAAAGAAACTATGACAAAAAACACAATGAGAAAATCTATGAACCAGGACATTTAGTGGCAGTTTGGACACCAGTCAGGAAAATCGGAAAATGCGAAAAACTATTGAGAAAATATTTTGGCCCATATCGAATATTAAAGAAGCTGTCTAACGTAAATTACTTAATTGAGCCGAAAGATAATCCTGGCCAAGACCCATTGATTGTCCATGTCTCAAGACTCAAACCCTATTTTGAGAGAATTGATGAGGTAACTCACGAGGACGTGACGACCTCTGGAGAGGGGGAAGTGTTACATCATGATTAATGGCTAATTTATTATATTATTTTTAATATATTATTTTTAATACATTAACAACACAGAGAAGACTCAGGAAAGAATGAAAAGAAACTATGACAAAAAACACAATGAGAAAATCTATGAACCAGGACATTTAGTGGCAGTTTGGACACCAGTCAGGAAAATCGGAAAATGCGAAAAACTATTGAGAAAATATTTTGGCCCATATCGAATATTAAAGAAGCTGTCTAACGTAAATTACTTAATTGAGCCGAAAGATAATCCTGGCCAAGACCCATTGATTGTCCATGTCTCAAGACTCAAACCCTATTTTGAGAGAATTGATGAGGTAACTCACGAGGACGTGACGACCTCTGGAGAGGGGGAAGTGTTACATCATGATTAATGGCTAATTTATTATATTATTTTTAATATATTTGAAATTTAAATTATATATTTATTTATTTTTATATTCTATGATATTTATTTAAAACAGATTATTTTTAGATTATCATCATTTGTATTTAGGTACACTGTGACTTCACTGCTCCCTTTGATGTGAGAAAATAAATAAATTATTCTGGTGGCTACATAAAGTAGACTTATCTCATTATTCCCTTTTATAAATTTGTAGGATGGTTGAAACACGCTCTGGTAAGATGCAAGACCCAGCAGAGGAGAGAATCAAGGCTGAAGAGTCTGCCAAGCCGCAACCTGGTGCAACAATATATATATATAAAAAAAGAAAACAACTCTGTCGAACCCTTTAAACTTCCCCAGAAAGTCGCAATTTCCAACGTACCACCAACACATGGTTTCCTCCAATGTTTTGTTGAGTGTTCCATTCAGTCGACTACAACAGCCGCCACAAAGGCAGCCAACTTGTGCGACACATTGTACCGCCGACATTCACTTAGCTCCAAGAAGGTCGCGGTCCAGAAACTGCTCCATTCAGCGCTCACAAAACTGTCCTCGCCTAGCAGTTCCATTGTTGGAGGCTCAGATGGCAGAAAAAAATGTCTTTATTAAGTAATTACAGGGTTGTAAAAACCTCCTCATAATTCTGCCTTATTGATGAAAAAGAAGTTTTTCCAAATCGGCTTCGGAACTAGTTGAAAATGAAGTGTTTTTGCTAAATACGTTGATTGGTGGCGTGTACCTGCCCGGGATGGCTGAACTTGTGAATAGCCGCTATAAAGGCTAGAAGTGGTTTGTTACTCTACGTCACAAAAAAAAGGGTTTTAACGAATATTTCCCACATTTTGATACCTCTCACCTTATAGCATCTCAATATTTCCCCGTGATAATATTTTAATCATAATAAATGTTCCAATGGGGATAGGAAGAAACATGGACTCTAATTTGCTCATTCTGGAAAAGCATTTTCTCTTCAGCTAAAATCTCAAAAATATTTTACCTTTTACCATTGCTTCAATGTTATAAAGCTGTTTAACGTTATCATTATCTCTTTTCAACTAAATTAAGAATAAAAAGCCAAGAAAAACGGAGAGAGAAGTTTCTTTCATTGCACAGCGGTAAATCACCAGATTCCTTCATAAATCATCTTGGAGACGTTTTTTGCTATTTACCTAAGGAGGCTATTTTTTTTATCAAAATAAATCAAGAGTAATGTCGGGATGAAAGAAACTTTCTGTGGGTGCAGGATGTTGTAAATTTTGCGCAATAAAGGTGACAATGTACCAATGTACAAGTTTATATAAAGGTGACCATGTACCAAGGTACAAGTTTATATAAAGGTGACCATGTACCAAGGTACAAGTTTATATAAAGGTGACCATGTACCAAGGTACAAGTTTATATAAAGGTGACCATGTACCAAGGTACAAGTTTATATAAAGGTGACCATGTACCAAGGTACAAGTTTATATAAAGGTGACCATGTACCAAGGTACAAGTTTATATAAAGGTGACCATGTACCAAGGTACAAGTTTATATGAAGGTGACCATGTACCAAGGTACAAGTTTATATAAAGGTGACCATGTACCAAGGTACAAGTTTATATAAAGCTGACCATGTACCAAGGTACAATATGATATGAAGCTGACCATGTTACATCCAAGGTACTGGATGATATAGAGCCTTGGTGAGGTGTGTTAAAGGTGTCAACACCTGGATAACCTACATAGAACATGTGGTGTGCTGGTGACAAGCTATGCATGCCTTGTTCCAACTATGGATTTATATCAAGTTAGTATTTGTGTGTGTGTGGGTAGAAATCAGTACATTTTTTTCACTCCTGTTTTTATTATACTGGTCTGCAAAAGTTAAGGAACAAACAATACAATTGTAGTTTTAAATTACCGAAAGATTTAAGGAAATTTGCCTTAATAATTAATTTAAAAACCTTCTCTCTCTCTCTCTGACGAGGGGTGGTTTATAAAGATCATTAAATGAATATTGAAATAACATATATAGAGATTGGAACAAATGTTGAGCAATAATTTTTTCCTTTATTAAAATAATTTGAAGAAGGAATCAAAGTTTACGGCGACGTGTTTCTTTAATTTGTACTGTATATTAGACAAGCTTTCGGACTTTGACGTCTTTCTACAGGCCGGTCCTTCGACATAAGCTGCCTGTTGAAGGACGTCATAGCTTGCCGATTATACAGCACAAATAAAAGAAACTGGTTGCCATAAACTTTGATTCCTTCTTCAAGATGATGTCTGGTGATTCTTTCTCTTGTTAAATCATTTTGTCAATTTTCCACGTTAGTATATTTTGTCTTCCTTTCGCCAGCCTGTCCGACCACGAGTAAAGCCCCCGAAGCAGCAAACAGCACATGTTTGCCCGCCATGTTGACAAACAATCGATTGTTTCATCAAACATCCCTCTACCCAAGTTGCGTCAAAGGTTTCACCGTAGAGTCATGTAGGCATTGGAATCAATTTTACTTTCAAATAAACTTTTTGGGCCGTAACCAATGATTTTGCTTTTATTGAAATTTATTTCAAGATCAAGGTTACACAGAGAAGTTTCTGTGATTAGTAAGATTCGTTAAATAGCAAGCAAGAGTGTCGATAGAAGTGTATGTGCTCTAGGTTCAAAATATGTTTGTAATGGATAAGAAATTCCTAATTGAGGATCGAAGAATATACCTTTAAACTAAGGGAAAACATTGTCTCAATCCAAGATAGATATTATGTAGCTGCTGTGGTTAAATTCTTATACACAACAAATAAAAAATCCCCGTCCGTTGTTTTACGAAGGAAAGGACTTAAGAATAAATTGTACATCGCACCAACATCTCCAGGAGCTTGAAATCGACCTCAAGATCGCCAAAAGACGCAATGTGTAAGGTTGAAACACTTAGGCCTAGATAAAAAGAGTACTCTCTATGGGATCACCTGGATCGAATGATGTGGCTGATGAAACAGCAATCATGCCGCACAGCAGGTGGGCCGGATTTCGTCAGCTTCGTGAGGCCAGAATGGAAGAAAAAAAAAACTTCAACACAACAGACGTGTGGGCCGGGATTGGTATAGCGCCTAGGCAGGGGATGAGCAGAAAGAAAGAAATACCTCATTAAAATTGATGTTTCACTTTTAGCATTGATGAAAGAGTGTTTGCATTTACACACACGCACAAAATAATAATACTAATAATAAAATCGCCATTTTAGTATTTAAATGATCAGGAAAGGGTGTAGAGCAATTGGTGATGGATAGTCAACGAACGAAAATGAGAATAAGTAAAGAAGAAATGGTCCATGTTGACCAATGTGGGTGAATATGTGGGAGAAGATAGCCCGGCCGCTGGCATGGTCCACCTGACATAATTTCTGGGTGTAACAAAGAAGGAATGCGCGGGGGCAAGGCCCCCTGAAGGCCGCGCGGGTCTGAATGAACGCCGTGGACCGGTTCTGAAGCTTGTTAATAAAACGTAACAGGATGGATCTCGGTGACCGCCATTGTTGGGACTCCGGTGTTTGTTGACTGTGCTGTCATCAATGTTTGAGCGGCTCGATCTGGGACTCCGGTGTTTGTTGACTGTTCTGTCAGCAATGTTTGAGCGGCTCGATCTGGGACTCCGGTGTTTGTTGACTGTTCTGTCAGCATTGTTTGAGCGGCTCGATCTGGGACTCCGGTGTTTGTTGACTGTTCTGTCAGCATTGTTAGCGGCTCGATCTGGGACTCCGGTGTTTGTTGACTGTTCTGTCAGCATTGTTAGCGGCTCGATCTGGGACTCCGGTGTTTGTTGACTGTTCTGTCATCAATGTTTGAGCGGCTCGATCTGGGACTCCGGTGTTTGTTGACTGTTCTGTCAGCATTGTTAGCGGCTCGATCTGGGACTCCGGTGTTTGTTGACTGTTCTGTCAGCATTGTTAGCGGCTCGATCTGGGACTCCGGTGTTTGTTGACTGTTCTGTCAGCAATGTTTGAGCGGCTCGATCTGGGACTCCGGTGTTTGTTGACTGTTCTGTCAGCAATGTTGATTGTTGACTGTTCTGTCAGCAATGTTTGAGCGGCTCGATCTGGGACTCCGGTGTTTGTTGACTCTGCTGTCAGCAATGTTTGAGCGGCTCGATGTAGGACTCCGGTGTTTGTTGACTGTTCTGTCAGCAATGTTGGAGCGGCTCGATCTGGGACTCCGGTGTTTGTTGACTGTTCTGTCAGCAATGTTTGAGCGGCTCGATCTGGGACTCCGGTGTTTGTTGACTGTTCTGTCAGCAATGTTTTAGCGGCTCGATGTAGGACTCCGGTGTTTGTTGACTGTTCTGTCAGCAATGTTTGAGCGGCTCGATCTGGGACTCCGGTGTTTGTTGACTGTTCTGTCAGCAATGTTTGAGCGGCTCGATGTAGGACTCCTGTGTTTGTTGACTGTTCTGTCAGCAATGTTTGAGCGGCTCGATCTGGGACTCCGGTGTTTGTTGACTGTTCTGTCAGCAATGTTTGAGCGGCTCGATGTAGGACTCCGGTGTTTGTTGACTGTTCTGTCAGAAATGTTTGAGCGGCTCGATCTGGGACTCCGGTGTTTGTTGACTGTTCTGTCAGCAATGTTTGAGCGGCTCGATGTAGGACTCCGGTGTTTGTTGACTGTTCTGTCAGCAATGTTTGAGCGGCTCGATCTGGGACTCCGGTGTTTGTTGACTGTTCTGTCAGCAATGTTTGAGCGGTCGATCTGGGACTCCGGTGTTTGTTGACTGTTCTGTCAGCAATGTGTGAGCGGCTCGATCTAGGACTCCGGTGTTTGTTGACTGTTCTGTCAACAATGTTGATTGTTGACTGTTCTGTCAACAATGTTGATTGTTGACTGTTCTGTCAGCAATGCTGATTGTTGACTGTTCTGTCAGCAATGTTGGATGTGTGTATGTTTTGTGCGCTCTAATACCAAACCACAAAATACAACTCCAAGAAATTAAAGAACATTTCA
Organism: Cordylochernes scorpioides; assembly: GCA_030710605.1. Lineage (NCBI taxonomy): Eukaryota > Metazoa > Arthropoda > Arachnida > Pseudoscorpiones > Chernetidae > Cordylochernes > Cordylochernes scorpioides. The sequence continues at coordinate 3,359,109 of CP092871.1, read as the reverse complement.
TACATCCAGAGCGAAAGGGAAACAATTTATTATCGAATGTTTCTATTGTACGCAATAATAAAAATGATAAATTACAACTAAAATTTATATAGCTATTTTTTTATACGAAAGACATATTTCTTTTTGAAAAGTCCGCAACAAAATGTAAATTTCTTAGTTATTTAGAGATGTGTATACACCACATATATTCGGACAAGAGAACAACTTGTTGACCATGGTTTCGGATTATGGTATTCGTCAATACAGGGACGGCTTCTCTCTATTCCATGGGAGGAGTTAGGAATGCCTTAGTATCGGTGTCGGAGGGATATTGTCGATTGGGGGAATACATTGTTCTAGTTAAAATTATTTTGAATGCATTTTAGAAGGATAAAAAGTGGCGTATTTTGCTCCTGAGAGAACACAAAATAATTTGACCTAAAATATTAGCATGTGAAATTATTGTGCGAGAAAACTTTCCCTTTCAAACTGCCCTAAGACATGATCCGGTCGAGCTGGGAATGGTGAAGTGGCCGCGATGGTGTTTGGCGGGTTGTGAAATGTCTTTCGTCATCCCACAGAGGTGATCCACGGTCTGAGAAATACCATTAACAAACAAACGTGGAGGTCACTCCTCCGTCGATAAGCTTTTTTCTTTTAGACGAAAACAATACTGACCTTGTTCCACGTCGAGGTAAAAGACAGGATTGTGTGACTGGAGGTGTCGTACTCGGAGCGATAACACTCGGGGATAGAAAGAACCGATATCTTAAGACACATCTTCGTGGTTTGAAGATCTGGGATTTGCTGGGTTCAAAATGAGGAGTTTGGAGCGAGGTGACAGATTCAGTCATGTCTCACATTTCAGTGAGCGGAGTTTGATCCAATCCCCGGGGCGACTTTGTTTGTCCAATAAACGCCTTGAGTTTAACTAAACAGCGCATTCAGTCAGACCTTCTAGAAAAACTTGGCGGGAAAACCGGCTCAGGGGATTTCCCGGATGATGATGCGTCCTCTTCCTTCGAGAGAGGTTTCTTGGGACAATTGTCGATACACAAAGTGTAAGATTGACGTAGGACTAGGGCTGGACCAATGGCTGATGTCCAAGGATCATTTGGGGGTTGTTTCTTGGTTACGTTACGTAGACGACATTTTCTGCCTGCATCGAGATACCGATCATTCGCCCATTCTCTCCGCTCTAAACTCTTACCATCCGGATCTACTTTTTACACACAACCCGTCCCGCTCTAACTGTATTCCATTTTTAGACATTTTAATTATTAACACCGACGTTAAATTCCACACAACGGTCTTTCGCAAACCTGGCTTTACCCCCTCGTACCTACATTTTTCATCCCACGCCCCCGTCTCCCACAAGATCACCACCGTCCGAACTCTTTCCAAACGTATCTACACCCACTGTTCCCTCCCTTTCTTTAACAATATCGAGAGGCGTACGGTCTACTCGCATCTCCTGTCCGCGGGCTATCCACGCAGTTTTATCGACCGGCATTTTTTCACACCCAACCAAAAAAGAACCACACCTCCTGTATTTAAAAGCACCTGCGTCCTCCCATACTCCACCACGAATTCCGGTATTGGTTCCTTTTTACGTAAATACGGCATTCGCACTTTTTACAAGTGCACACCTTCCCTTCACACCTTCTTAAGACATCCTATCACAAAAAGCTCCGCCAAACGTAACCCCCAATCCCTTTCCAACGCCGTTTACAAAATTCCCTGTAACGATTGCGATTTACACCACATTGGAGAAACAGGCCGAACAATCGCCATCAGAGCCAGTGAACACGCCCGTAACATCCGCTCGAAAGACAAAAAATCGCTCATATACCAACATATCGCCGAGTCCGGACATTCCTTCAATCTCGACAACACAACCCCCATTTATAGCGATATAGCAAACAAATACCAACGCTTAGTTCTTGAGGCCCTTGTTTCTAATACTACCCCCAGCCTCAACAGAAAGATTGACCTCCCGCCCCAATATTCTGTTTTTTATTCTACCTCAGATACACCTTCTTCGTAACTTTTAACTTTATCTTTATTCCGCTGATTTTTTTTTTTTTTTTTTATTTTTATTGTTGTTTTTTCTTGCTTTTGTCTTCGCCTCTCGTTGTCCGCCTTTCTCACTTCGTCTTAGGTATACAGATTTTCAACGGGCTGATATTCTTTATACAAACTCAAAGTGATATTTATACAGAGTAAAATTGAAAATATTTTGGTATTAGCATGTGCTCTCGCGGGCGTGCATCAGATTGTTTTTAATATTTTTAATACTTTTAAACTGTCGCTTATAAATATAGCATCTCCTTCTTATTCATGTCAACACCTGATGAAGGACGGGTGACGTCCGAAAGCTTGTGTACAGCTCAATAAAGAAACTCACCACTTTCCTCTTGATCTTCCTTTTACACTTCAAACGTGGCTATATCTCTTCTACCATGTAGGATAAATTGGTTCAGGAATTCTGCTCCTTCAATGCCTTCCTCTACTGAGCCACATGGTCTCTCCATATCTCCTCCGCCATTCTCTTCATCTCCTCGTGTCGTCCAGTCCATTGTTTTAGATCGTCTGTGTATCCCTGTCGTCTCCTTCCCCTCTATCTCTTCCCCTGGAGCTTTCCCTCCAACACTGTCAGCAATGTCTCTCCTGCTGATCCGCGCATCACATGTCCAGCAAACGTCAGTTTTCGTTGTTTTATCAGCTGGCGTTCTGCCCCCATTCGATCGAGGACTAGGAAAACCAATGTATCTGGTTCTCCTTCTCTCTCGGATTAAATCATTCAGATTGAATCGAAAGAACAACTAAATCACACAATAAATTCTCTTTTTTAAATTTATTTCAGAAAAAAACAACGAATGTAATGCTAGACGGCAGTACTGAGAGGAATTAGAAAACTGTCGCAATGGTTCAGGAGCCGGAAACTGGGTGAGAGACGGTGAATGCCAACCACAACGGCGGAGTTATGCAACAACGACCGGACGGTCACCACATTCCTGTCACCGCGACAATATTCCGGGGAGACATAGCTCTCTTTGAGCAGTCATGACACGAAAGGGCGTGCGCACCTTCCCATCCCTTTCCCATAAAAAGAAAACTTGTGAAAACACCTTTTATCTAACCGTTATCTATATACACGGTATCCCTAAATTCACGCAAGCACTTTTGATAGAAAACACAGGTTTATTATTTGAAATATTTCTGCATTAATTCATAAAATACAAGTTTGGAATAACATATCGAGTAAATGGTTTCCAAGACTTTTCTGGTACATAGGGCTCTTTTGATGGAAATTTCCATGACCGTTTGGTGTTTAGGTGGCTGAAATTGATTGATACAGAGCTCAATCTCCTCCTTCATGGCATGAGTGGTCTTGGACTTGTTAGCATTAACTCTTTCGAATTAAAAACAGCGTTAAATCGCATCATCTAGACGGCCGATCACCAGAAGGGGAAATTGCGCGAACAGAAAATGAGAAATTTAAATGTTTCTTGTGTTGTTCTGGAGGCCATTTACCCGATATGCTATTCCAAATATATGCTGTACCAATCAATCAATCAAAATGACTTCTTGCGTGGGACTTCCTGACATTGTCAACACTAGGTGTAGACCACAGCTACCGAGAAAGAACGCTGCTTCAATGACCTTTCAGTAGTCGTGTGGCTTGTAAGTCTCCAGCTTACGTATAAATCTACCTCTTTGTCCGGTGAATCAATTCTATAGAGATATTGGCACGGACAGAATGGCCCTTATATTCCTCCTAGTTTGAACATGAAAGAATCCTCCAGGAAATAGTTGGTTTAGTAACCACCCAAATGTCCAAGTTTACAGGTTTCTCAATATTTCCTGCAACAAGGATGAGGGAATACGTCCATTAACACTTTTATACTTCGTTTATACCATCCCTGCTACGTAAAGTATAAGAGCTGAAATTCCTAAGGTCAATTTTAAAACAAGATCGGTCGTCTTTTTTTTTTTTTTTTAAAGAAGACAGTCAATTTTGTTCACACTTGGTAATCTCATGTGTCTTCAATAAAGGTCACTGTGTATCAAATATCTTTGAGAGTTGTCTGAATCCCGATATACTTGTTAAAAGTACAAATTCCTTAAGTTTTGTCTCTCCATGAGTGAATTTAAAAAATAAGGCAACCAAATTTGGTTTCTAACTTTGGTTCTTTCTATGCACATGGCAATCATCTCATTAGAAACTGATAGAAAAATGTAGAATTCTTGAAAATAACTATCAATAATACCAGCGCATGTCTTCCATAAAATGGAATAATTAGCTTGATAGTGGTAATTGCATAGGTTTCAGCAACACAGAATGGAAGCTCCAGTGTTGGGCTGAAAGTAATTATTATGTATCCAAGGACGATCAAGTTGGCTTTCCTCAATTGTTAAAAACCTCTTTTGAAGTTTTTGATGCTATCTTCATACAAAATTGGATTAAACCACAGCTACTGAGTATAAATGAATGTTATTCGGCTTTGAATTTCGAGAGGATATTACTTTTAGAGGGAAATATTGAGCAACAGCCTATACCCAGTGCTGTGCTGTGCTAGGTTATGTATCGTATACAAACATAACGTTACACATCCCACACAAGTAGAACGGTACAAGATGGAACCGTGCAGAGACAAAAAAGAGGTGTCAAAAAGAACGCCAAACAAAAAGATGTGGAAGTAGAGGCAATAATGCCGTGAAAGATGTTACTTGATGGATTCCTTTGTTATCCGGGAAGACAATAGTGCCACAACGGCCGCTCTCAATTCCGCGTTGGTCCGTGCGGGAAGGGGCTATGCCTGATGTACTCACAGTAAGGTCTATGTTTTGAGTACTGGCAGTAAGAACTATGCCTGAAGTACCCACAGTAAAGGCTATGCCTGAAGTACCCACAGTAAACAGGTCTATCGAGTGGATCAGCCTGAGTAATCCGGACAGGATCAGATGGCGGATCAATTTCCCAACAACCAGCTGTTTAGGGAAGTGTTTATATGGCGCATTAGAATAAGCTTTTATTAATCAACCGCTAAATGCGCAAACCACGACATTAGTGTGGAGTATGACATTATATGGTGACGAAAAGCCTTCAGCAAAGGACGTTTGATTTCTGGAGGATTTTGTGAAAATACCAACCTCAGCCCATGTCACAATGACAGATGTCAGCACAAGATCACAGATTCCTCATTAAAATACTCAGAGAACGGAACTGGATAGGCATTAACAGCACCAGGACGCACTACATTTGTGAACCAATTGAAGAGAGAAACCAAGAAGACGTCTTACTAACATGTGAAAACTATGGCTAAGAGTCGAAGAGGATCCTGATTGAAGAGGCGCACGTGATTTACTTCAAGTAAAAACTACTTCGCGTAGGGTCAGATCACCACCATCTGTTACAGGGAAGACAGACATCCGGCCAAAGAAGGCGTTGAAGGCGGGGAGAAAAATGATACTCTCGGTATTGTTGGGCGAGGATCATTTGTCAGAACATAATAACCCTCGCCGCAGAATGGCAAACAATTTGAGAAGAAAAGAAACTCTATTTTTGGATCTGGAGAATGAAGATGTTGTCGCGGGATAGTTGGGTTTTGTCGATTGGATGGGGAGGAAAAGAACTTTGCTCAAAATGAATGTTCCAGGAAATGTTGGCTCTGGTGGGCCCGCTATGTAAATATTGGCCCAGGTGTCACGCTGTCCCATCGGCTGTCGTTGTTGTTAGCCTAACGTAGCGCGAGACGTCACGGGATTGCCGTGAAAACTGTGGGACACTTCTACAGCATTGCTGCTCTGGCGTGACTTTTTACAATTCTAATTCGATATACTAAGCCCTTCAATAAAAGAAAGTGATTAAATAAGAAATCGTTTATTTCTGGATAAAGTAATTTCTCAGATTACCATATTTAAATTCTCTGTACGAATGGTAAGTGAGGAAGCTCGCTCGACGTGACGGCGGAAGTGGGGAAGGATTAGCCTTGCTTGACCTTTCTTCAGCCAGAGGTCGCGCACATTCAAGGTGATGAAAACAAAGTGACCCAGAGCGGGTAATCCGCGGCCGATCCCAAAATAAGCGCCCAAACAAAATGTCTTCCTCCTTTGTTAGTTGACGAAGGTACACAAATTTAATTTGGGGCTTAGCCCTTGCCGAATGGACCAGCACTTGGAAGGAATGTGATGCGGAGGTGTGCAGGAGGTGATGGCGGCTAGCGGAATGCCCGGAACAAATCACAGCTGGATTTATTTTGGTTTGGAAGACGTTGGGGGGCTTTAAAGGATAGATAGCTTCTTCCATGAAGGCGAAGTGATGAGGAAATGTCGATGACACGCGAGAAGACAATGAGGATTGGTAGAGAGTAGAACTATGTGTTACAAGTTATGACAATAAATTACGTACGAGGTGTGTTACTTGCCGCCACAGAATAAAATATGTAGAAAGCGTGAGCTTCGTGATGGGAATGTTAATTTTTTCAAAAAGTTTGAAAGATCGTAAACTTCGAGCATCGTAAAAGCGAGGTCGAGGGTGGGCCATGTTTCTCGATTCTATATTGGGCATCGGGACTCAAGGCTGGAATGTTCGGTTGGACGAATCAAGGTCGAGCTTGAAGGTTGGCCATCTGGACGACCAAGTCTCGGGGATTGAGTGAGACCCAGGGGAGCTACGTCCGAATAAGCGAGACCCCTCATTCGTAGCTATTTCGAGAACATCGATTTCATTTTATTGTGTCTTAGCTACATGGTATCATAACATAGTGTTTATCTAAGTATTCGAAGGTCTTTGAGTAGAAAGTATTCACCTAAGTAGCGGAGTAGAAGATAATGCTGTGAAGATATCGAGATGTTTGGTCAAATGTTGAAGCTGCGTCTCTCGAAATGATGAGAGGATGTCTAAGGACAGCACAATCACTCTAGATTTCGATGTTTTAATTTCATTTGAGATAATACACGTTTATAATATTAATTACGCTAAATACTGACAATTCGAGCCTGCGTCTTACCAGAAGAAATAAAAATTTCCAAATGTCCAGGCAAAATGGCGTCCACACGATTACATCCAATCTTCTGCCACACTTCCAGTCACTTTCCAAACACCTAATCTGCCCGGCAATGTCGCCACATTTCCGCATCGCCAAAATTGCCTTTTTTTTTTTTTAAGAGGGGGTGGGTAGTCTCACCTTGTGCAGCCTATTTACTTCAGACAAACACAATGTGAGAGAAACGCTCCTATAAGGTGGATGATGGGCCAAGGCCCGTTGTGTCGACCATTCGGGTCGAGCACAGTACATATCCACTACTGAAGATGTAAAGTTTGTGTTAAATCGATTTAATTGGCATATGTCGATGTGTGTGTAGCGAAGCATACGCACTGATTTAAGAGATAGTGGAACAAAGAGACTATGTATTAATTCGTCCAGTCGAGGAGCCTCCCCCAACGGTGAAGAGTCCTCCTCCATACCGTTAACTTCCCTTCCCTCAATGTAATCTGGAATTCCACGGGGGGCCCAAATTTATTTTAAGCAATATTTCGAAGCTGGGTGACAAGAGGAAAGGTAGATCTCACACACATCCCGCTCCGAGCGGTTCTCGTCACCAGCAGAACGGAGGCAGTACCACAAGTACGTCGCGAGTGTGCCCGGTGGGAGGTCCCGCCCGGGATGCCATCCAGGAAACAACATTGCCCAACAATGGCGCTCGAAGTTTGGGGCAAAATGATCGGAACGGGGTTGGCGTGCGAAGGTGGAATTGGGGCGCCACGGGACTTAAGTGGGCTAATATGGTCGAATGCCATCTACGGCCGGCGTTTCTGAACCCACTTGGGACAACATGGCTGCTACCTGATTCTATCAAGGACGATGATGTGCGTGAGTGGTTCCATCGCTGAATAGAGGTGATGAGATACAGGTGAAAGACATACCGCGCCACATCAGAACAGCTTCCAGAGTTGAATGCATTCATTATACACCGATCTGGCACACTGCTTCCATACATTCACTATACACCGATCTGTCACACCGGTTCCACTCACTCACTATACACCGATCTGTCACACCTGTTCCACTCACTCACTATACACCGATCTGTCACACCGGTTCCACTCACTCACTATACACCGATCTGTCACACCGGTTCCACTCACTCACTATACACCGATCTGTCACACCGGTTCCCCTTTTCACTATACACCGATCTGTCACACCGGTTCCCCTCACTCACTATACACCGATCTGTCACACCGGTTCCCCTCACTCACTATACACCGATCTGTCACACCGGTTCCACTCACTCACTATACACCTATCTGTCACACCGGTTCCACTCACTCACTATACACCGATCTGTCACACCGGTTCCACTCACTCACTATACACCGTTCTGTCACACCGGTTCCACTCACTCACTATACACCGATCTGTCACACCTGTTCCACTCACTCACTATACACCGTTCTGTCACACCGGTTCCACTCACTCACTATACACCGATCTGTCACACCTGTTCCACTCACTCACTATACACCGATCTGTCACACCGGTTCCACTCACTCACTATACACCGATCTGTCACACCGGTTCCACTCACTCACTATACACCGTTCTGTCACACCGGTTCCACTCACTCACTATACACCGTTCTGTCACACCGGTTCCACTCACTCACTATACACCGATCTGTCACACCGGTTCCACTCACTCACTATACACCGTTCTGTCACACCGGTTCCACTCACTCACTATACACCGATCTGTCACACCTGTTCCACTCACTCACTATACACCGTTCTGTCACACCGGTTCCACTCACTCACTATACACCGATCTGTCACACCGGCTCCATGTACTCACCATACACCGATCTGTCACACCAGTTCCCCTCACTCACTATACACCGATCTGTCACACCGGTTCCCCTTTTCACTATACACCGATCTGTCACACCGGTTCCCCTCACTCACTATACACCGATCTGTCACACCGGTTCCACTCACTCACTATACACCGATCTGTCACACCGGTTCCACTCACTCACTATACACCGATCTGTCACACCGGTTCCACTCACTCACTATACACCGATCTGTCACACCGGCTCCATGTACTCACCATACACCGATCTGTCACACCAGTTCCCCTCACTCACTATACACCGATCTGTCACACCGGTTCCCCTTTTCACTATACACCGATCTGTCACACCGGTTCCACTCACTCACTATACACCGATCTGTCACACCGGTTCCACTCACTCACTATACACCGATCTGTCACACCGGTTCCCCTCACTCACTATACACCGATCTGTCACACCGGTTCCACTCACTCACTATACACCTATCTGTCACACCGGTTCCACTCACTCACTATACACCGATCTGTCACACCGGTTCCACTCACTCACTATACACCGATCTGTCACACCGGTTCCACTCACTCACTATACACCGATCTGTCACACCGGTTCCACTCACTCACTATACACCGATCTGTCACACCGGTTCCACTCACTCACTATACACCGATCTGTCACACCGGTTCCACTCACTGACTATACACCGATCTGTCACACCGGTTCCACTCACTCACTATACACCGATCTGTCACACCGGTTCCATGTACTCACTATACACCGATCTGTCACACCGGTTCCACTCACTCACTATACACCGATCTGTCACACCGGTTCCACTCACTCACTATACACCGATCTGTCACACCGGTTCCACTCACTCACTATACACCGATCTGTCACACCGGCTCCACTCACTCACTATACTCCGATCTGTCACACCGGTTCCACACACTCACTATACACCGATCTGTCACACCGGTTCCACTCACTCACTATACACCGATCTGTCCCCGATACCGTCGGCTCTTCCGGCGGGGCACGCGGACTTCCTGCACGCGACAACCTGCGCGTGCTTCCGTTCTACCACAATGGCGGGCGCCAACGTTGGAATACAGGTTGCCGTGGCATCGCGATTTCCCTTGGAACCACTCTCCAAACAACTCAACTCGGCATTACAAAACTAGTGATTCTTTCACAGACCATTCAAGTGACAAAATGGCGTTGGATGTTCCAAGAGATACGTCGGCCAGGGAAAGCTGAAGTTGGCAAAACGTGAGGTGGAATACCACATGTTGTTGACCAAGTGAACGGACGGACACCCACTCGGCGCCCACACTTTCTTCTTCTCTCTATTTGTACCGATTACTTCAGTCTGCAATTTGATGCTTCAAATTTGGGAAGTTATAAAACAGTTTGTGTGTTTTATCCCCCAAACTACAGAGTGCCTATAGCTACACTGGCAACATAACGGCACACACTCCAAGGTGCGTCCAAAAAGAAATGTGCTGAGACTTGAACGGCTGGTGCCATTGTGTTTTTACCTCGCGGAGACAATGAGCCCATTGTTATTAAATAAATAGCTCCCGACACCTTGCTGACGTGGATCAGCTGACTGCCATCTTCCCAGCCACAAGTTAATGATCTTTCGTCACCATGGGACCCGCAGTTTCTTGCAATGTTTCGATGTCTAAGGCAGGGTAAAGCTACCTTTTGAGTTTGTATTGCATCGTTCTCTAAGAGTCTATTTTGTTTCCAAAATTCGAAAATGATAACAGATTAAGTAAAACTTCTGATGAGCGAATACCTCTGTAAGAAAGAAAAAACTACAAAAAGAGAGTACTTCCATGAGGATCCATACTTTTTAGGCAACGGTCTCTAATGGGAGGTTGTAAGTAGGCTCTAATATGATTGTTGCAATTGTAATTTGATGGAAGGATATGAAAGAAAATAGCATCTTCCTTTATATAAAAAGACATTAACACAATGCATTTTGCTGATAGAGACTCTGCACGAATTAATTGGCAAAGAATATGGCACAACACCAGCTTTGGCACAAATTCAAACAAATAATAAACCTGCATAGAGAGCATATACACTACGATCTCGAAGACCAACATCCCGAAATACTAACGTGGTTGGCTATTTTTGATTTATCGAGAAAATGGGTCGGCAAAATACAAGTTGAAATAAACGTTCAGTTGATATCTAGTTACGAAAGGTGACGCTTTGTCATCTAAAAAAACTTATTGGACGAGCGGCTGAGGAAATGATGCCTTTTTACTCCTCGTATATATTACTACTCGGTATTGCAACCGCAAATATAGCTCAACTTCTCTATGGCGGTGTGTCAAATCCCATCAAATCCTGCAGCCGGGGAATACACGATGCCAACAGCATCTGGAAAAGTACCGCAGCAGATGAGGTAAGGCCTGCGACGACTTGCGCAACGGCTTCTCAAGTGGCGGAAGAAATATTTAAAATAAACTTTCCTTTGTAGCTAATTACGGCGGGTTGGTTCCATGTCAACATTAGCTCTGGGAGCTTCTCTAATAGGATCAATTCCGGCGTTTGATAAACTCGGCGTGATGGCTTCAATTATGGTGAATTCTGTGTTAAAGGAATTGAAACAAGGCGGAAAAGATTAATTCACCAGGATATAACGATGAAACTCGATTCTGTGGCAGGAAAATCTCGTCAAAGGAGGTTGGTGGCTCTTGCGATGTTAACTGCTCGGGTGATCTTAGCGAGCAATTTAAGAAAGATAGATTGGACTATTTTATAGATAAGAGAGTTAAATCAGAGACAGTGGGAATATTCAAAAGAAAAACCCCGTTATGTGCGATGAAATGAAAAAAAAAAAACAATGGTTGCCTGTAAAGTCGGTTTTACGGGCGAAGATTTTACGTGACAACGGTAGAATATTTAGTGATATGAATATAATTAAATTGCACAATAGGAACAAGGAATTGAATGAAAATAAGAATTGCACAAATTTTAACTATAGAAATATATTTTGTTTACTAAAACATTGTACATGTAAACTTAAACTTAACTATTTCCTATTTGAGTGATTTTGTTGAGGATAGGACGATGATAGGAGAAATATGAAATGAAAGGAAGTGTTTCTGCTGTAATGTGTCTTGCGAAAGTCAAGTCGATAGTTGTTCCTTTTAACGTAGTTGACTTAGAAACGTTTGATACGCAATCAAGATTATACGTATTTTTCATGAAATTAAGAAACGAGTTGTCAGGCTTTACGTTTTTGTTAAATTCACCACACAGAAGAATCGGTATACTAGAATCAATTTGCACGAACGGTGGCACGTACTGGCTGTTGTGAATGTACGGACCGAGTCCTTGCCATAGTAACATTCCAATATCCTGCATACTAGCTCCTGGATGAATATATACAGCACCGAGTATAAACTTGAAGCTAGTATTAGCGGCGAAGCAAGTAACTTCAGTCATGCACATGTCACCCTTGGTTTTAATGACACGAGTTACGTCTGTAATCGCAACTTGGAACACTTCCGCCGTAGATGTCGATGATAATTTACGATAGATCGCCACTCTACCAGCCGCGTTGGTATCTGAGTTAGGTCGATTATTTTCCCTGGATACGCACTCATAACCCTTGATTGGAGTTGGTTCACAAGTGTCGCGCATCCACGTTTCAGTCAATACTAAATAGTCTGATCGTGGTATCACTGTATCTGTTTCAATGTCCGCGGCATGGGCACTTAAACTTTGACAGTTGATGTTCGTTACAATAAGTTGCCCAGCGTCGGTTGCGTCGTCACAGAATTTTACGGCTTGTTTGGTAATTGTGTGGAAAAACGAAAGGTACTGCAGACGTTGACGGCACGATATCCTCCGTCTCCATTGAAGTACTGGAAGTTGAAGGCACCGTTTCCATTGTTTTGAGAGTGGTGATTCCTGTTGAACATTTGAAATTGAATGGATGAATTTTTAATTTTAAAGAATCAATTTGAAAATCAAAACACTTATTCAGATCGAAGGTTCAAATTTTTGCTAAATAAATTTGAAATTAAATAAAATTTGTAATTGTAAATGATGAAGTTGAAAATTAAAACATTTACTTATATTAGATGTTAAAATTCTTGCTCAACACAGTTTAAATAAAGTTTTCTTATATCTGCCACTTTTTCTTAATATTTGTAATTTTAAATAATCAATTCGAAAATCAAAACATTTATTCAGATCGAAGGTTCAAATTTTTGCTAAATAAATTTGAAACTATTTAAAATTTGTAAAATAATAATTAATTAATTAATTAATTTTAAACTAATAATTTACTTAACACTATCAACATTTATCAATAGTATGACATAACCTATAAACTCAGTTTCTCAACTTTTGTGTCAATCTAACAATTAATCAATCAATCATAGTTTACGATAATGAAATATCAGTGTACAATTATTTACCTTTATTGTTGTAGTTGTTGTAAATGACGAATCTAAGCACTCCACATTTTCACTACAGACACAGCTGACGATACTTTAACCACACGTGTGAACTTGTATTATGACGCTTTCTTGTTTTTCCAACGCCAAGAACGTTCGAGAAAGACAAAGACAGAGACAAGCATGCGCCGATTCAATGCGCCTAATTCTCTAGCGCAGCTGCGCGCGCAGCACTCTCGTTCGATGACTCATCGTAACGTTACCGGGCGTTACACTTTTTCATAAGTGACTCCCAGCCGCAACCTAATTTAAGACGTTGTCACGTCAAAAAACTACATATGTGTGAAGTGTAAATCCCTGTATACGTAGAACAGACATCAACGACTATAGATCATTTGTATTTATGAACATTATAAGGTTCCTACAACAATGCTCTAGGCATTAATACACGCAAGACACGCAAAAGGGAATGGCAATTGACATATGAAGGAGCTTGGCTGATGCGGTAAGTCAGAAAGGCCGAGAGAAGTTTGATATAGAAACAAAACCATTGCGAAGTTCTTCATTCTATCAAATCCACCCATACAATGCAGGCTGGTAGAATCCCAGAAGAGTAAAAATAATCATTTTCCTATTTCTTCATGAACATGTCAGCTTTAAATTTAGGAGCTTGCGTACCTTTGACAGCACGAGATAAGATAAGTGTTATTTTGGTGACAAACACAAGAGCTGTTTCCTAAATGTCGAAGTTGACCAAGTTGACGACAGTCGTGTAGAGGTTTCAAATCTTTGGATTCTGATTTGTTTTCGTCCAGTTCGATACGACAGGAAGTCACACCTGGCAGATTGTCGCTATAAACATTTCAAACTGAGAGAGGAAATTCGGTGTTTTCTATCGAGTCAGGTCCCTGCCAGCATAAACGGTCAAATATGTTGTTCAAATGGCCGAACAACGCAATTTTCATACAACAAAAAGCTTTAAGACCTTTTAGTCTTATACAGATTCTCCAAGCATAAATGTAGGATACATACAGGAAAAACAGTAATAGTACCTTAATGGTAATATGATATTTATATACAGGAAAAATTATATTAAGACAATCAAGCTAATGAATAGATTAGTCTGGGTAAATTGGAGGAAAAGATATTTATTATACATGGATTTACCGCGGATTCACCGCAAATGAAGGTAAAAAAGCAAAAGCTAATCACAATCAATATTGAACTCAATATTAAACTCGTGAAAACTAAAGTTGTGAAGTGGTCTTACCTCTCGGCATCTGAGTGAATCTTTCCAAACAAATAAGGTTTAACGTTTGTTTATCTATATTCTTATATTTAAAAAATGCTGCACGAGAAAGCTGAGTAATCTCAGTTATGGTCTGTTCGCGCCTAGTATGTAAATTTTTGTTACTTTAGTTAAATATGCAAATTTTAATTGTATAAAACTGCCATCTGGACAAATAAACCAGTGTGTTTGTAGTCAGTCTTCGAATCGGTCTAGTTCTTTGAATCTGTGCTCCAATTAATTAGCGTTAGGAAATTCACCTAGTCGAAGTGGGTTGACGTTGTTCATGTAGTCAGAAGGTTTTATTAAGGATCGAACGGTTCTATTTCAAGTGTAATAATCAGCTGGTCTGGCCTATCTATATACAGTCTCTGCCAAACCAAAACATAAAGTACCAGCCAGGCTTATAGACAAAGATAGTGGCAAGGATTCCTAGCTATCGCTGCTTGGCCCTCATCCGCTACTGCCAAAGGCCAATATGACTTCGGGTGTAAAATGATTAATTTCCATGTTAACAATTATCCGGAAAGCCACTATTTCTGTGGAAACTTCTAAGCAGACACTTTTCAAAATATCGGCTATGCATTCGACACTGGCTGTGTCTCAAACCTTGCTGAAAGAATGAAAAGTTGGGTCTAATTCTGGTTTAAGTACTTCAACACCACAGACTGGCTCGGAACCTGCTCAAGACATAGATACCCTGCTATAGCTGCTAGTGGGTTAATGGGTCTAATTCTGGTTTATGTACTTCAACACCACACGCTGGCTCGGAACCTGCTCAAGACATAGATACCCTGCTATAGCTGCTAGTGGGTTAATGGGTCTAATTCTGGTTTATGTACTTCAACACCACAGACTGGCTCGGAACCTGCTCAAGACATAGATACCCTGCTATAGCTGCTAGTGGGTTAATGGGTCTAATTCTGGTTTATGTACTTCAACACCACAGACTGGCTCGGAACCTGCTCAAGACATAGATACCCTGCTATAGCTGCTAGTGGGTTAATGGGTCTAATTCTGGTTTATGTACTTCAACACCACACGCTGGCTCGGAACCTGCTCAAGACATAGATACCCTGCTATAGCTGCTAGTGGGTTAATGGGTCTAATTCTGGTTTAAGTACTTCAACACCACAGACTGGCTCGGAACCTGCTCAAGACATAGATACCCTGCTATAGCTGCTAGTGGGTTAATGGGTCTAATTCTGGTTTATGTACTTCAACACCACACGCTGGCTCGGAACCTGCTCAAGACATAGATACCCTGCTATAGCTGCTAGTGGGTTAATGGGTCTAATTCTGGTTTAAGTACTTCAACACCACAGACTGGCTCGGATCCTGCTCAAGACATAGATATCCTGCTATAGCTGCTAGTGGGTTAATGGGTCTAATTCTGGGTTATGTACTTCAACACCACACGCTGGCTCGGAACCTGCTCAAGACATAGATACCTGCTCTAGCTGCTAGTGGGTTAATGGCTCTAATTCTGGTTTATGTACTTCAACACCACACGCTGGCTCGGAACCTGCTCAAGACATAGATACCCTGCTATAGCTGCTAGTGGGTTAATGGGTATAATTCTGGTTTATGTACTTCAACACCACAGACTGGCTCGGAACCTGCTCAAGACATAGATACCCTGCTATAGCTGCTAGTGGGTTAATGGGTATAATTCTGGTTTATGTACTTCAACACCACAGAAACTCGGAACCTGCTCAAGACATAGATATCCATGTGATTCAGCGAGAAAACGCAAAAAAAAAAGCATACCCACCATCACAGACTGGCAATATATAAATGTACCCAAACCCAAACAAGGTATGACATTTTCTGGAATGCCTAAAACAAGACCTTGGTACAGTTGTACACTGCGCACATTTGTGTGTAAGTATGTAAATAAAGCATAATTACATATTAAGAAAGTAATTAAAAATAAAAAAATTCTCCTGATCAGGAGCACATGTGCTTTTTAGATGGCAGAGCGCCATCTAGTGGAACAGAAATCAACTAAACATTGATTTAGCCTGTTCCCTGATATTTGGCCAACCCAATTTCTTGATAAATCAAGAAAAGCCATCCACGAAAGCGTTTCGCGCTAGATAGTAATTAATAAAAGAATAATTAATAAAGTTTGTGGCACACTGATGTTTTTATTATATAAAAACACACAACCGGGTCATACCCCAGGTCTTGTCGCCATTTCATCTGCTGCCCGTGTTGTTCTAAAGATATGGAAGATGTTTGGCTTGCCCACTTTGATAGCCACAGGCTTTGTCACCAAGCGATATCACATATACAGGGTCACACAGTGGTGGCACAAGGCCAATAATGCTTTGTCCATTCATACCCCTCCCTGCCAGTATTTATTCAGAGGCCGGACTGAGGTGCCAATGTTGTTTCCATTCGAACAACTCCGCAATTCTGTGTATACTTTGTTTACTCCCGACAGATAAAATGGAAAGTCACCACAGAAGTTACCGACCATTCGAAGGCGTATTTTTGACGAGACATGTTTGCAAGTTGGAAATAGATTTTGTACCCTTCTAATGACAACCTAGCCTCAGAAATAGAAAAATATGTTACTCTAACAGAAAAAAAGTTCCTTTGTTTAATATTAGTTTCCCTTTTATATTTTGTTCTCTCTCTTGTATATCAATAAATATAATGTTTAATTAATAATTATTGGAATCAGTTTCATTAATAATTCTAAGCTAAGTCAACAATTGGTAGCAGAGCGTGGTTGTTTGATATAAAGCTCAAAAGCGAAAATATTTAATATGAAGATTAAGCAAGAAGTTTATTCTGATCGGTAAACTGAAGCACTTCTAAGAAGATTAAAGGTATTTATATAGATTAAGTTAAATTATATCTATATATTGCATGTTTAAAAGCTACCCAATATTAAAATAAATTTAAATATATTAATAATTCTAAGCAAAGTCAACACCTTCACCAACCGTTCGTTGCTGGGACTGATGTACAAACTGCTGATCTTCATCGTGTATCTCAATGTAGTCGCTGCAAGGGAAAACGGTTTTGAGTTTTATAAGATAGGAAATGACAACAAACCTGTTAGTTGGAATTGTAAATAATTCTTTGTTGAGATACAAATATATTTAGAAACACTTTTTAAAAAATGATTTACAAAAATAGCAATAAGGACAAATGTGCAACTAGAATTTTCTGTGCGACCAAAATATTTTTGACGCGGGTCGAAAGTTGGCGGGCGGGCGACCGCGTGGGGCGAGGCGGGGCCAAGGAGTGGGTTGG
>CP092871.1:3304350-3341180 GCA_030710605.1 Cordylochernes scorpioides | reverse complement strand
GATTAGGAGAGGCCTTTTTTATTTTTAATTACTATCTTAATATGTAATTATGCTTTATTTACATACTTACACACAAATGTGCACAGTGTACAACTGTACCAAGGTCTTGTTTTAGGCATTCCAGAAAATGTCATACCTTGTTTGGGTTTGGGTACATTTATAAATTGCCAGTCTGTGATGGTGGGTATGTTTTTTTTTTTTTTTTTTTTTTGCGTTTTCTTGCTGAATCACATGGATATCTATGTCTTGAGCAGGTTCCGAGCCAGCCTGTGGTGTTGAAGTACTTAAACCAGAATTAGACCCATTAACCCACTAGCAGCTATAGCAGGGTATCTATGTCTTGAGCAGGTTCCGAGCCAGTCTGTGGTGTTGAAGTACTTAAACCAGAATTAGACCCATTAACCCACTAGCAGCTATAGCAGGGTATCTATGTCTTGAGCAGGATCCGAGCCAGTCTGTGGTGTTGAAGTACATAAACCAGAATTAGACCCATTAACCCACTAGCAGCTATAGCAGGGTATCTATGTCTTGAGCAGGTTCCGAGCCAGTCTGTGGTGTTGAAGTACATAAACCAGAATTAGACCCATTAACCCACTAGCAGCTATAGCAGGGTATCTATGTCTTGAACAGGTTCCGAGCCAGTCTGTGGTGTTGAAGTACATAAACCAGAATTAGACCCATTAACCCACTAGCAGCTATAGCAGGGTATCTATGCCTTGAGCAGGTTCCGAGCCAGTCTGTGGTGTTGAAGTACATAAACCAGAATTAGACCCATTAACCCACTAGCAGCTATAGCAGGGTATCTATGTCTTGAGCAGGTTCCGAGCCAGTCTGTGGTTTTGAAGTACATAAACCAGAATTAGACCCATTAACCCACTAGCAGCTATAGCAGGGTATCTATGTCTTGAGCAGGTTCCGAGCCAGCGTGTGGTGTTGAAGTACATAAACCAGAATTAGACCCATTAACCCACTAGCAGCTATAGCAGGGTATCTATGTCTTGAGCAGGTTCCGAGCCAGTCTGTGGTGTTGAAGTACTTAAACCAGAATTAGACCCAACTTTTCATTCTTTCAGCAAGGTTTGAGACACAGCCAGTGTCGAATGCATAGCCGATATTTTGAAAAGTGTCTGTTTAGAAGTTTCCACAGAAATAGTGGCTCTTTCCGGATAATTTTTAACATGGAAATTAATCATTTTACATCCGAAGTCATATTGGCCTTTAGCGGTAGCGGATGAGGGCCAAGCAGCGATAGCTAGGAATCCTTGCCAATATCTTTGTCTATAAGCCTGGGTGGTACTTCATGTTTTGGTTTGGCAGAGTGTATATAGATAGGCCTAACCAGCTGATTATTACACTTGAAATAGAACCGTTCGATCCTTAATAAAACCTTCTGACTACATGAACAACGTCAACCCACTTCGACTAGGTGAATTTCCTAACGCTAATTAATTGGAGCACAGATTCAAAGAACTAGACCGATTCGAAGCCCGACTACAAACACACTGGTTTATTTGTCCAGATGGCAGTTTTATACAATTAAAATTTGCATATTTAATTAAAGTAACAACATTTACATACTAGACGCGAACAGGCCATAACTGAGATTACTCAGCTTTTTCCTGCAGCAATTTTTAAATATAAGAATATAGATAAAACAAACGTTCACAACCTTATTTGTTTGGAAAGATTCACTCAGATGCCGAGAGGTAAGACCACTTTACAACTTTAGTTTTCACGTGTTTATATTAAATTTGAGTTCAATATTTATTTATTTAACAGTGTTGGGAGAGACACGCCATATCCACAATTTGGATAATTGCGTGTATATTTTAAATTATATACAATTAATACAATTGAACATTGGAAATCATTAAAATTAAACGTTCGATATCAAATTTTACATATAGCAATTATAAGTAGTAGCTTGAAATATGTACAGTCAACACTTTCGCCTCAAAATATACATCCTGCAGAATCTATTAAACTTGATGTATTGGTCTTTATTGCAAGCAGCTTGTTTTGTATTGGTCAGGTAAAGTTGGTTTTCTTCCCTTAGATCAGAAGTTAATGGACAGTTTATCAGAAGGTGTTCAGGGGTTTGTTGTTCGTTTCCACAAGTGCATGCAGATGAACCAATTTTGCCAATTCTAAACAAATATGTGTTGAAGTCACCATGTCCAGTAAAAAATTGAACGTTATAGAAGTTGGGTTGAACATAGTTAGGAATTCTTGAAGTATCAAAGAATCCCTTGAAATTATCATTGGCACCTCCATAGTATTCCTCAAATTTCTGGTTTATAATATTAGATACCATTTTTCTTTTAGTTGGATCTGATTTTTTTGTATCCAATATTCATTTTTAGTATATTTGTTTCAATAAAATCCGTGAGCTTTGGTGTTTTAGCAACAATATGAGTACAGTTTGAAGATGTTGAATTATAAACCTGTGTACTGTGCTTCAAAATTTTGTACTGCAGAGAGTTTAATTTGTCTTTGACAATATTGATTGTGATTAGCTTTTGTTTTTTACCTTCATTTGCGGTGAATCCACGGTAAATCCAGGTATAATAAATCTCTTTTCCTCCAATTTACCCAGACTAATCTATTTATTAGCTTGAATATCTTTATATATTTTTCCTGTATATAAATATCATATTACCATTAAGGTACTATTACTTTTTACCTGCATGTATCCTACATTTCTGCTTGGAGAATCTGTATAATACTAAAAGGTCTTAAAGCTTTTTGTTGTATGAAAATTGCGTTGTTGGGCCATTTGAACAACATATTTGACCGTTTATGCTGGCAGGGACCTGACTCGATAGAAAACACCGAATTTCCTCTCTCAGTTTGAAATGTTTATAGCGACAATCTGACAGGTGTGACTTCCTGTCGTATCGAACTGGACGAAAACAATTCCGAATCCAAAGATTTGAATCCTCTACACGACTGTCGTCAACTTGGTCAACTTCGACATTTAGGAAACAGCTCTTGTGTTTGTCACCAAAATAACACTTATCTTATCTCGTGCTGTCAAAGGTACGCAAGCTCCTAAATTTAAAGCTGACAGATGAGCGGGAGATTCTATCAGGGTTTTGTTCATGAAGAAATAGGCAAATGATTATTTTTACTCTTCTGGGATTCTACCAGCCTGCATTGTATGGGTGGATTTGATAGAATGAAGAACTTCGCAATGGTTTTATTTCTATATCAAACTTCTCTCGGCCTTTCTGACTTACCGCATCAGCCAAGCTCCTTCATATGTCAATTGCGATTCCCCTTTGCGTGTCTTGAGGGCTATTAATACCTAGAACATTGTTGTAGGAACCTTATAATGATAATACACTACAGGATATCTATAGATGCCTGTTCTACGTATACAGGGATTTACACTTCACACATATGTAGCTTTTTTTTTTTTCATTTCATCGCACATAACGGGTTTTTCTTTTGAATATTCCCACTGTCTCTGATTTAACTCTCTTATCTATAAAACATTCCAATCTTATCTTTCTTAAATTGCTCGCTACGATCACCCGAGCCGTTAACATCGCAAGAGCCACTCCTTTGACGAGATTTTCCTGCCTCAGAATTGAGTTTCATCGTTATATCCTGGTGAATTAATCTTTTCCGCCTTGTTTCAATTCCTTTAACACAGAATTCACCATAATTGAAGCCAACACACCGAGTTTATCAAACGCCCCGAGATTGATCCTATTAGAAAGGCTCCCAGAGCTAATGTTGACATGGAACCAACCCGCCGTAATTAGCTACAAAGGAAAGTTTATTTTAAATATTTCTTCCGCCACTTGAGAAGCCGTTGCGCAAGTCGTCGGCAGGCCTTACCTCATCTGCTGCGGTACTTTTCCAGATGCTGTTGGCATCGTGTATTCCCCGGCTGCAGGATTTGATGGGATTTGACACAACACCATAGGGGAGTTGAGCTATATTTGCGGTTGCAATACCGAGTGCTAATATATACGAGGAGTAAAAAGGCATCATTTCCTCAGCCGTTCGTCCAATGAGTTTTTTTTTAGATGACAAAGCGCCATTTTTTGTAACTAGATATCAACTGAACGCTGATTTTAACTTGTATTTTGCCGACCCATTTTCTCGATAAACCAAGAATAGCCAACCACTTAGGTATTTCGGGATGTTGGTCTTCGAGATCGAGGTGTATATGCTCTCTATACAGGTTGATTATTTGCTTGAATTTATGCCAAAGCTGGTGCTGAGGCACATTATTTACCATGAATTTTTGCACAGCCACTATCAACAAAATGCTTGTTTTAATGCCTTTTTTTTATATAAAAGAGAATGCTCTTTTCTTTCATATCCTTCCATCAAATTACAATTACAACAATCATATTAGAGCCTACTTACAACCTCCCATTAGAGACCGTTGCCTAAAAAGTATGGATCCTCATGGAAGTACTCTCTTTTTGTAGTTTTTTCTTTCTTACAGAGGTATTCGCTCATCAGAAGTTTTACTTAATCTGTTATAATTTTCGAATTTTGGAAACAAAATAGACTCTTAGAGAACGATGCAATACAAACTCAAAAGGTAGCTTTACCCTGCCTTAGACATCGAAACATTGCAAGAAACTGCGGGTCCCATGGTGACGAAAGATCATTAACTTGTGGCTGGGAAGATGGCAGTCAGCTGATCCACGTCAGCAAGGTGTCGGGAGCTATTTATTTAATAACAATGGGCTCATTGTCTCCGCGAGGTAAAAACACAATGGCACCAGCCGTTCAAGTCTCAGCACATTTCTTTTTGGACGCACCTTGGAGTGTGTGCCGTTATGTCGCCAGTGTAGCTATAGACACTCTGTAGTTTGGGGGATAAAACACGCAAACTGTTTTACGAATTTCATTATTTGAAGCATCAAATTGCAGACTGAAGTAATCGGTACAAATAGAGAGAAGTGTGGGCGCCGAGTGGGTGTCCGTCCGTTCACTTGGTCAACAACATGTGGTATTCCACCTCACGTTTTGCCAACTTCAGCTCTCCCTGGCCGACGTATCTCTTGGAACATCCAACGCCATTTTGTCACTGGAATGGTCTTTGAAAGAATCACTAGTTTTGTAATGCCCGAGTTGAGTTGTTTCGAGAGTGGCTCCAGGGGAAATCGCGATGCCACGGCAACCTGTATTCCAACGTTGGCGCCCGCCATTGTGGTGGGACGGAAGCACGCGCAGGTTGTCGCGTGCAGGAAGTCCGCGTGCCCCGCCGGAAGAGCCGACGGTATCGGGGACAGATCTGTGTATAGTGAGGGAGGGGAACCAGTTTGACAGATCGGTGTATAGTGAGTGAGTGGAACCGGTGTGACAGATCCGTGTATAGTGAGTGAGTGGAACCGGTGTGACAGATCGGTGTATAGTGAGTGAGTGGAACCGGTGTGACAGATCGGTGTATAGTGAGTGAGTGGAACCGGTGTGACAGATCGGTGTATAGTGAGTGAGTGGAACCGGTGTGACAGATCGGTGTATAGTGAGTACATGGAACCGGTGTGACAGATCGGTGTATAGTGAGTACATGGAACCGGTGTGACAGATCGGTGTATAGTGAGTACATGGAACCGGTGTGACAGATCGGTGTATAGTGAGTACATGGAGCCGGTGTGACAGATCGGTGTATAGTGAGTGAGTGGAACCGGTGTGACAGATCGGTGTATAGTGAGTACATGGAACCGATGTGACAGATCGGTGTATAGTGAGTGAGTAGAACCGGTGTAACAGATAGGTGTATAGTGAGTGAGTGGAACCGGTGTGACAGATCGGTGTATAGTGAGTGAGTGGAACCGGTGTGACAGATCGGTGTATAGTGAGTACATGGAACCGGTGTGACAGATCGGTGTATAGTGAGTACATGGAACCGGTGTGACAGATCGGTGTATAGTGAGTGAGTGGAACCGGTGTGACAGTTCGGTGTATAGTGAGTACATGGAACCGGTGTGACAGATCGGTGTATAGTGAGTACATGGAACCGGTGTGACAGATCGGTGTATAGTGAGTGAGTGGAACCGGTGTGACAGATCAGTGTATAGTGAGTGAGTGGAACCGGTGTGACAGATCGGTGTATAGTGAGTGAGTGGAACCGGTGTGACAGATCGGTGTATAGTGAGTGAGTGGAACCGGTGTGACAGATCGGTGTATATTGAGTGAGTGGAACCGGTGTGACAGATCGGTGTATAGTGAGTACATGGAACCGGTGTGACAGATCGGTGTATAGTGAGTGAGTGGAACCGGTGTGACAGATCGGTGTATAGTGAGTGAGTGGAACCGGTGTGACAGTTCGGTGTATAGTGAGTACATGGAACCGGTGTGACAGATCGGTGTATAGTGAGTACATGGAACCGGTGTGACAGATTGGTGTATAGTGAGTGAGTGGAACCGGTTGTGACAGATCGGTGTATAGTGAGTACATGGAACCGGTGTGACAGTTCGGTGTATAGTGAGTACATGGAACCGGTGTGACAGATAGGTGTATAGTGAGTACATGGAACCGGTGTAACAGATCGGTGTATAGTGAGTACATGGAACCGGTGTGACAGATCGGTGTATAGTGAGTGAGTGGAACCGGTGTGACAGATCGGTATATAGTGAGTGAGTGGAACCGGTGTGACAGATCGGTGTATAGTGAGTACATGGAACCGGTGTGACAGTTCGGTGTATAGTGAGTACATGGAACCGGTGTGACAGATCGGTGTATAGTGAGTACATGGAACCGGTTGTGACAGTTCGGTGTATAGTGAGTACATGGAACCGGTGTGACAGATAGGTGTATAGTGAGTGAGTGGAACCGGTGTGACAGATCGGTATATAGTGAGTGAGTGGAACCGGTGTGACAGATCGGTGTATAGTGAGCGAACCGGTGTGACCTATCGGTGTATAGTGAGTACATGGAGCCGGTGTGACAGATCGGTGTATAGTGAATGTATGGAAGCAGTGTGCCAGATCGGTGTATAATAAATTCATCCAACGCTGGAAGCTGTTCTGACGTGGCGCGGTATCTCCTACACTTGTATCTCATCACTTCTATTCAGCGATGGAACCACTCACGCACATCATCTCTCTTGATAGAATCAGGTAGCAGCCATGTTGTCCCAAGTGGGTTCAGAAACGCCGGCCGTAGATGGCAGTCCACCATATTAGCCCACTTAAGTCCCGTGGCGCCCCAATTCCACCTTCGCACGCCAACCCCGTTCCGATAATTTTGCCCCAAACTTCGAGCACCATTGTTGGGCAATATTGTTTCCTGGATGCCATCCTGGGCGGGACCTCCCACCGGGCCCACTCGCGACGTACTTGTGGTACTGCCTCCGTTCTGCTGGTGACGAGAACCTCTCGGAGCGGGATGTGTGTGAGATCTACCTTTCCTCTTGTTACCCAGCTTCGAAATCTTGCTTAAAATAAATTTGTGCCCCCGTGGAATTCCAGATTACATTGAGGGGAGGGAAGTTAACGGTATGGAGGAGGACTCTTCACCGTTAGGGGAGTCAACTGGACGTAGTCTCTTTGTGCCACCATCTCTATGCTTCACAACACACATTGACATATGTCAATTAA
Organism: Cordylochernes scorpioides; assembly: GCA_030710605.1. Classification (NCBI taxonomy): domain Eukaryota; kingdom Metazoa; phylum Arthropoda; class Arachnida; order Pseudoscorpiones; family Chernetidae; genus Cordylochernes; species Cordylochernes scorpioides. The sequence goes on along the minus strand of CP092871.1, from coordinate 3,333,608 downwards.
ATTGATTTAACACAAACTTTACATCTTCAGTAGTGGATATGTACTGTACTCGGCCCGAGGGTTCGACACAACGTGCCTTGGCCCATCATCCACGTTATAGGAGCGTTTCTTCAAAAACCTCTCACATTGGGTTTGTCTGAAGTAAATAGGCTGCACAAGGTGAGACTACCCACCCCCTCTTAAAAAAAAAAAAAGACAATTTTGGCGATGAGGAAATGTGGCGACATTACCGGGCAGATTAGATGTTTGTAAAGTGGCTGGAAGTGTGGCAGAAGATTGGATGTAAACGTGTGGACGCCATTTTGCCTGGACATTTGGAAATTTTGATTTTCCTTGGTAAGACGCATGCTCGAGTTGTGAGTATTTAGCGTAATTAATATTATAAACGTGTATTATCTCAAATTAAATTAAAACATCGAAATCTAGAGTGATTGTGCTGTCCATAGTCATCCTCTCATCTTTTCGAAAGACGCAGCTTCAACATTTGACAAGACATCTCGATATCTTCACCCATTATGTTATACTCCTCTACTTAGGCGGATACTTTCTACTCAAAGACCTTCGAACACTTAGATAAACATCATGTTATGATACCATGTAGCTAAGACACAATAAAATGAAATCGATGTTCTTGAAATAGCTACGAATGAGGGGTCTCGCTTATTCGGACGTAGCTCCCCTGGGTCTCACTCAATCCCCGAGACTTGGTCGTCCAGATGGCCAACCTTCAAGCTCGACCTTGATTCGTCCAACCGAACATTCCAGCCTTGAGTCCCGATGCCCAATATAGAATCGAGAAACATGGCCCACCCTCGACCTCGCTTTTACGATGCTCGAAGTTTACGATCTTTCAAACTTTTTGAAGAAATTAACATTCCCATCACGAAGCTCACGCTTTCTACATATTTTATTCTGTGGCGGCAAGTAACACACCTCGTACGTAATTTACTGTGATAACTTGTAACACATAGTTCTACTCTCTACCAATCCTCATCTCTCGTCTCATCGACATTTCCTCATCACTTCGCCTTCATGGAAGAAGCTATCTATCCTTCAAAGCCCCCTAACGTTTTCCAAACCAAAATAAATCCAGCTGTGATTTGTTCCGGGCATTCCGCTAGCCGCCATCACCTCCTGCACACCTCCGCATCACATTCCTTCCAAGTGCTGGTCCATTCGGCAAGGGCTAAGCCCCAAATTAAATTTGTGTACCTTCGTCAACTAACAAAGGAGGAAGACATTTTGTTTGGGCGCTTATTTTGGGATCGGCCGCGGATTACCCGCTCTGGGTCACTTTGTTTTCATCACCTTGAATGTGCGCGACCTCTGGCTGAAGAAAGGTCAAGCAAGGCTAATCCTTCCCCACTTCCGCCGTCACGTCGAGCGAGCTTCCTCACTTACCATTTGTACAGAGAATTTAAATATGGTAATCTGAAATTACTTTATCTAGAGATAAACGATTTCTTATTTAATCACTTTCTTTTATTGAAGGGCTTAGTATATCGAATTAGAATTGTAAAAAGTCACGCCAGAGCCTCAATGCTGTAGAAGTGTCCCACAGTTTTCACGGCAATCCTGTGACGTCTCACGCTAACAACAACGACAGCCGATGGGACAGCGTGACACCTGTGCCAATATTTACATAGCGGGCCCTCCAGAGCCAACATTTCCTGGAACATTCGTTTTGAGCAAAGTTCTTTTCCTCCCCATCCAATCGACAAAACCCAACTATCCCGCGACAACATCTTCATTCTCCAGATCCAAAAATAGAGTTTCTTTTCTTCTCAAATTGTTTGCCATTCTGCGGCGAGGGTTATTATGTTCTGACAAATGATCCTCGCCCAACAATACCGAGAGTATCATTTTTCTCCCCGCCTTCAACGCCTTCCTTGGCCGGATGTCTGTCTTCCCTGTAACAGATGGTGGTGATCTGACCCTACGCGAAGTAGTTTTACTTGAAGTAAATCACGTGCGCCTCTTCAATCAGGATCCTCTTCGACTCTTAGCCATAGTTTTCACATGTTAGTAAGACGTCTTCTTGGTTTCTCTCTTCAATTGGTTCACAAATGTAGTGCGTCCTGGTGCTGTCAATGCCTATCCAGTTCCGTTCTCTGAGTATTTTAATGAGGAATCTGTGATCTTGTGCTGACACCTGTCATTGTGACATGGGCTGAGGTTGGTATTTTCACAAAATCCTCCAGAAAACAAACGTCCTTTGCTGAAGGCTTTTCGTCACCATATAATGTCATACTCCACACTAATGTCGTGGTTTGCGCATTTAGCGGTTGATTAATAAAAGCTTATTCTAATGCGACATTTAAACACTTCCCTACACAGCTGGCTGTTGGGAAATTGATCCGCCATCTGATCCTGTCCGGATTACTCAGGCTGATCCACTCGATAGACCTGTTTACGGTGGGTACTTCAGGCATAGCCTTTACTGTGGGTACTTCAGGCATAGCCTTTACTGTGGGTACTTCAGGCATAGCCTTTACTGTTGGTCAGGCATAGTTCTTACTGCCAGTACTCAAAACATAGCCCTTACTGTGAGTACATCAGGCATAGCCCCTTCCCGCACGGACCAACGCGGAATTGAGAGCGGCCGTTGTGGCACTATTGTCTTCCCGGATAACAAAGGAATCCATCAAGTAACATCTTTCACGGCATTATTGCCTCTACTTCCACATCTTTTTGTTTGGCGTTCTTTTTGACACCTCTTTTTTGTCTCTGCACGGTTCCATCTTGTACCGTTCTACTTGTGTGGGATGTGTAACGTTATGTTCATATACGATACATAGCACAGCACAGAACTGGATATATGCTGTTGCTCAATATTTGCCTTCTGAAATAAATATCCTCTCGAAATTCAAAGCCGAATAACATTCATTTAAACTGAGTGGCTGAGGTTTAATCAAATTTTGTATGAAGATAGCATCAAAAACTTCAAAAGAGGTTTTTAACAATTGAGGAAAGCCAACTTGATCGTCCTTGGATACATAATAATTTCTTTCAGCCCAACACTGGAGCTTCCATTCTATGTTGCTGAAACCTATGCAATTACCACCATCAAGCTAATTATTCCATTTTATGGAAGACTTGCGCTGGTATTATTGATAGTTCTTTTCAAGAATTCTACATTTTTCTATCAGTTTCTAATGAGATGATTGCCATGTGCATAGAAAGAACCAAAGCTAGAAACCAAATTTGGTTGCCTTATTTTTTAAATACACTCATGGAAAGACAAAATTTAAGGAAGTTGTACCTTTTAACATGTATATCGGGATTCAGACAACTCTCGAAGATATTTGATACACAGTGACCTTTATTGAAGACACATAAGATTACCAAGTGTGAACAAAATTGACTGTCTTCTTTAAAAAAAAAAAAAGACGACCGATCTTGTTTTAAAATTGACTTTAGGGATTTCAGCTCTTATACTTTGCGTAGCAACGATGGTATTAACGACGTATAAAAGTGTTAGTGGACGTATTCCCTCATCCTTGTTGCAGGAAATATTGGGAATCCTGTAAACTTGGGACATTTGGGTGATTACTAAACAAACTATTTCCTGGAGGATTCATGTTCAAAATAGGAGGAATATAAGGGCCATTCTGTCCGTGCCAATATCTCTATAGAATTGATTCACCGTACAAAGAGGTAAATTTATACGTAAGCTGGAGACTTACAAGCCACACGACTACTGAAAGGTCATTGAAGCAGCGTTCTTTTTCGGTAGCTGTGGTCTACACCTAGTGTTGACAATGTCAGGAAGTCCCACGCAAGAAGTCATTTTGATTGATTGATTGGTACAGCATATGTTTGGAATAGCATATCGGGTAAATGGCCTCCAGAACAACACAAGAAACATTTAAATTTCTCATTTCCTGTTCGCGTAATTTTCTCTCCTGGTGATCGGCCGCCTAAATGGTGTGATTTAACGCTGTTTTTAATTCGAAAGAGTTAATGCTAACAAGTCCAAGACCACTCATGCCATGAAGGAGGAGATTGAGCTCTGTATCAATGAATTTCAGCCACCTAAACACCAAACGGTCATGGAAATTTCCATCAAAAGAGCACTATGTGCCAGCAAAGTCTTGGAAACCATTTACTCGATATGTTATGCCAAACTTGTATTTTATGGATTAATGCAGAAATATTTTAAATAATAAACCTGTGTTTATATCAAAAGTGCTCGCGTGAATTTAGGGATACCGTGTATATAGATAACGGTTAGATAAAAGGTGTTTTCACAAGTTTTCTTTTTTATGGGAAAGGGATGGGAAGGTGCGCAGGCCCTTTCGTGTCATGACTGCTCAAAGAGAGCTATGTCTCCCCGGATTATTGTCGCGGTGACAGGAATGTGGTGACCGTCCGGTCGTTGTTGCATAACTCCGCCGTTGTGGTTGGCATTCACCGTCTCTCACCCAGTTTCCGGCTCCTGAACCATTGCGACAGTTTTCTAATTCCTTCAGTACTGCCATCTAGCATTACATTCGTTGTTTTTTTTTTTTTTTCTGAAAGAAATTTTAAAAAGAGAATTTATTGTGATGTGCAGTTGTTCTTTCTCTTCAATCTGAATGATTTATCCGAGAGAGAAGGAGAACCAGATACATTGGTTTTCCTAGTCCTCGATCGAATAGGTGCAGAACGCCAGCTGATAAAACAACGAAAACTGACGTTTGCTGGACATGTGATGCGCGGATCAGGGGGAGAGACATTGCTGACAGTGTTGGAGGAAAAGCTCCAGGGGAAGAGATCGAGGGGAAGGAGACGACAGGGATACACAGACAATATAAAACAATGGACTGGACGACACGAGGAGATGAAGAGAATGGCGGAGGAGATATGGAGAGACCATGTGGCTCAGTAGAGGAAGGCATTGAAGGAGCAGAATTCCTGAACCAATTTATCCTACGTCAATCTTACACTTCGTGTGTATCGACAATTGTCCCAAGAAACCTCTCTCGAAGGAAGAGGACGCATCATCATCCGGGAAATCCCCTGAGCCGGTTTTCCCGCCAAGTTTTTCTAGAAGGTCTGACTGAATGCGCTGTTTATTTAAACTCAAGGCGCTTATTGGACAAACAAAGTCGCCCCGGGAATTGGATCAAACTCCGCTCACTGAAATGTGAGACATGACTGAATCTGTCACCTCGCTCCAAACTCCTCATTTTGAACCCAGCAAATCCCAGATCTTCAAACCACGAAGATGTGTCTTAAGACATCGGTTCTTTCTATCCCCGAGTGTTATCCCTCCGAGTACGACACCTCCAGTCACACAATCCTGTCTTTTACCTCGACGTGGAACAAAGTCAGTATTGTTTTCGTCTAAAAGAAAAAAGCTTATCGACGGAGGAGTGACCTCCACGTTTGTTTGTTAATGGTATTTCTCAGACCGTGGATCACCTCTGTGGGATGACGAAAGACATTTCACAACCCGCCAAACACCATCGCGGCCACTTCACCATTCCCAGCTCGACCGGATCATGTCTTAGGGCAGTTTGAAAGGGAAAGTTTTCTCGCACAATAATTTCACATGCAAATATTTTAGGTCAAATTATTTTGTGTTCTCTCAGGAGCAAAATACGCCACTTTTTATCCTTGTAAAATGCATTCAAAATAATTTTAACTAGAACAATGTATTCCCCCAATCGACAATATCCCTCCGACACCGATACTAAGGCAATTCCTAACTCCTCCCATGGAATAGAGAGAAGCCGTCCCTGTATTGACGAATACCATAATCCGAAACCACGGTCAACAAGTTGTTCTCTTGTCCGAATATATGTGGTGTATACACATCTCTAAATAACTAAGAAATTTACATTTTGTTGCGGACTTTTCAAAAAGAAATAGGTCTTTCGTATGAAAAAATAGCTATATAAATTTTAGTTGTAATTTATCATTTTTATTATTGCGTACAATAGAAACATTCGATAATAAACATTCGATAATTCCCTTTCGCTCTGGATGTATGAAATGTTCTTTAATTTCTTGGAGTTGTATTTTGTGGTTTGGTATTAGAGCGCACAAAACATACACACATCCAACATTGCTGACAGAACAGTCAACAATCAGCATTGCTGACAGAACAGTCAACAATCAACATTGTTGACAGAACAGTCAACAATCAACATTGTTGACAGAACAGTCAACAAACACCGGAGTCCTAGATCGAGCCGCTCACACATTGCTGACAGAACAGTCAACAAACACCGGAGTCCCAGATCGACCGCTCAAACATTGCTGACAGAACAGTCAACAAACACCGGAGTCCCAGAATGAGCCACTCAAACATTGCTGACAGAACAGTCAACAAACACCGGAGTCCTACATCGAGCCGCTCAAACATTGCTGACAGAACAGTCAACAAACACCGGAGTCCCAGATCGAGCCGCTCAAACATTGCTGACAGAACAGCTAACAAACAATATTTCTGACAGAACAGTCAACAAACACCGGAGTCTTAGATCGAGCCGCTCAAACATTTCTGACAGAACAGTCAACAAACACCGGAGTCCCAGATCGACCGCTCAAACATTGCTGACAGCACAGTCAACAAACACCGGAGTCCTAGATCGAGCCGCTCAAATATTGCTGACAGAACAGTCAACAAACACCGGAGTCCCAGATCGACCGCTCAAACATTGCTGACAGCACAGTCAACAAACACCGGAGTCCCAGATCGAGCCGCTCAAACATTGCTGACAGCAGAGTCAACAAACAACATTGCTGACAGCACAGTCAACAAACACCGGAGTCCCAGATCGAGCCACTCAAACATTGCTGACAGAACAGTCAACAAACAACGGAGTCTCAGATCGAGCCGCTCAAACATTGCTGACAGAACAGTCAACAAACACCGGAGTCCCAGATCGAGCTGCTAACATTGCTGACAGAACAGTCAACAAACACCGGAGTCCCAGATCGAGCCACTCAAACATTGCTGACAGAACAGTCAACAAACACCGGAGTCCTAGATCGAGCCACTCAAACATTGCTGACAGAACAGTCAACAAACAACGGAGTCTCAGATCGAGCCGCTCAAACATTGATGACAGCACAGTCAACAAACACCGGAGTCCCAGATCGATCCACTCAAACATTGCTGACAGAACAGTCAACAAACACCGGAGTCCCAGATCGAGCCGCTCAAACATTGCTGACAGAACAGTCAACAAACAACAATGCTGACAGCACAGTCAACAAACACCGGAGTCCCAGATCGAGCCACTCAAACATTGCTGACAGAACAGTCAACAAACACCGGAGTCCCAGATCGAGCCGTTCAAACATTACTGACTGAACAGTCAACAAACACCGGAGTCCCAGATCGAGCCGCTCAAACATTGATGACAGCACAGTCAACAAACACCGGAGTCCCAACAATGGCGGTCACCGAGATCCATCCTGTTACGTTTTATTAACAAGCTTCAGAACCGGTCCACGGCGTTCATTCAGACCCGCGCGGCCTTCAGGGGGCCTTGCCCCCGCGCATTCCTTCTTTGTTACACCCAGAAATTATGTCAGGTGGACCATGCCAGCGGCCGGGCTATCTTCTCCCACATATTCACCCACATTGGTCAACATGGACCATTTCTTCTTTACTTATTCTCATTTTCGTTCGTTGCCTATCCATCACCAATTGCTCTACACCCTTTCCTGATCATTTAAATACTAAAAACGCGATTTTATTATTTGTATTATTATTTTGTGCGTGTGTGTAAACGCAAACACTCTTTCATCAATACTAAAAGTGAAACATCAATTTTATTGAGGTATTTCTTTCTTTTGGCTCATCCCCTGCCTAGGCGCTATACCAATCCCGGCCCACACGTCTGTTGTGTTGAAGTTTTTTTTTCTTCCATTCTGGCCTCACGAAGCTGACGAAATCCGGCCCACCTGCTGTGCGGCATGATTGCTGTTTCATCAGCCTCATCATTCGATCCAGGTGATCCCATAGGGAGTACTCTTTTTATCTAGGCCTAAGTGTTTCAACCTAACACATTGCGTCTTTTGGCGATCTTGAGGTCGATTCCAAGCTCCTGGAGATGTTGGCGCGTTGTACAGTTTATTCTCAAGTCCTTTCCTTCGTAAAACAGCGGACGGGAATTTTTTATTTGTTGTGTTTAAGAATTTATCTACACAGCAGCTACATAATATCTATCTTGGATTGAGACATTGTTTACCTTTAGTTTATAGGTATGTTCGATCCTCAATTAGGAATTTCTTATCCATTACAAACATATTTTGAATCTAGAGCACATACACTTCTATCAACACTCTTGCTTGCTATTTAACGAATCTTATTAATCACAGAAACGTCTCTGTGTAACCCCGATCTTGAAATCAATTTAAATAAAAACAAAATCATTTGGTTACGGCCCAATAGTAGATTTGAAAGGAAAATTGATTCAAATGCCTACATGACTCTACGGTGAAACCTTTGACGCAACTTGGGTAGAGGGATGTTTGATGAAACAATCGCTGCGCCGGTTGTTTGTCAACATGGCGGGCAAACATGTGCTGTTTGCTGCTTCGGGGGCTTTACTCGTGGTCGGACAGGACGGCGAGAGGAAGACAAGATATACTAACGTACGAAATTAATAAAATGATTTAACAAGAGAAAGAATCACCAGACATCATCTTGAAGAAGGAATCAATGTTTATGGCGACGTGTTTCTTTTATTTGTGCTGTATAATCGGCAAGTTTTCGGACTGTGACGTCTTCAACAGGCAGCTTATGTTGAAGGACCTGCCTGTTGATGGAAGTCAAAGTACAAAAGCTTGCCGAATATACAGCACAAATTAAAGAAACACGTCGACGTAAACTTTGATTCCTTCTTCAAATTATTTTAATAAAATTAAAAAATTATTGCTCAACATTTGTTCCAATCTCTATATATGTTATTTCAATCTTCATTTAATGATCTTTATAAACCACCCCTCATTAGAGAGAGAGAAGGTTTTAAAATTAATTATGTTTGAAAATTTCCTTAAATCTTTCGGTAATTTAAAATTACAATTGTATTGTTTGTTGCTTAACTTTTACATACCAGTATAATAAAAACAGGAGTGAAAAAATGTACTGATTTCTACCCACACACACACACAAATACTAACTTGCTATAAATCCATAGTTGAACCAAGGCATGCATAGCTTGTCACCAGCACACCACATGTTCTATGTAGGTTATCCAGGTGTTGACACCTTTAACACACCTCACCAAGGCTCTATATCATCCAGTACCTTGGATGTAACATGGTCAGCTTCATATCATCCTGTACCTTGGTACATGGTCAGCTTTATATAAACTTGTACCTTGGTACATGGTCACCTTTATATAAACTTGTACCTTGGTACATGGTCAGCTTTATATAAACTTGTACCTTGGTACATGGTCACCTTTATATAAACTTGTACCTTGGTACATGGTCACCTTCATATAAACTTGTACCTTGGTACATGGTCACCTTTATATAAACTTGTACCTTGGTACATGGTCACCTTTATATAAACTTGTACCTTGGTACATGGTCACCTTCATATAAACTTGTACCTTGGTACATGGTCACCTTTATATAAACTTGTACCTTGGTACATGGTCAGCTTTATATAAACTTGTATCTTGGTACATGGTCACCTTTATATAAACTTGTACCTTGGTACATGGTCACCTTTATATAAACTTGTACCTTGGTACATGGTCACCTTTATATAAACTTGTACCTTGGTACATGGTCAGCTTTATATAAACTTGTATCTTGGTACATGGTCACCTTTATATAAACTTGTACCTTGGTACATGGTCACCTTTATATAAACTTGTACCTTGGTACATGGTCACCTTTATATAAACTTGTACCTTGGTACATGGTCACCTTTATATAAACTTGTACCTTGGTACATGGTCAGCTTTATATAAACTTGTATCTTGGTACATGGTCACCTTTATATAAACTTGTACCTTGGTACATGGTCACCTTTATATAAACTTGTACCTTGGTACATGGTCACCTTTATATAAACTTGTACCTTGGTACATGGTCAGCTTTATATAAACTTGTATCTTGGTACATGGTCACCTTTATATAAACTTGTACCTTGGTACATGGTCAGCTTTATATAAACTTGTACCTTGGTACATGGTCACCTTTATATAAACTTGTACCTTGGTACATGGTCACCTTTATATAAACTTGTACCTTGGTACATGGTCACCTTTATATAAACTTGTACCTTGGTACATGGTCAGCTTTATATAAACTTGTATCTTGGTACATGGTCACCTTTATATAAACTTGTACCTTGGTACATGGTCACCTTTATATAAACTTGTACCTTGGTACATGGTCAGCTTTATATAAACTTGTACCTTGGTACATGGTCAGCTTTATATAAACTTGTATCTTGGTACATGGTCACCTTTATATAAACTTGTACCTTGGTACATGGTCACCTTTATATAAACTTGTACCTTGGTACATGGTCACCTTTATATAAACTTGTACCTTGGTACATGGTCACCTTTATTGCGCAAAATTTACAAAATCCTGCACCCACAGAAAGTTTCTTTCACCCCGACATTACTCTTGATTTATTTTGATAAAAAATAACCTTCTTAGGTAAATAGCAAAAAAACGTCTCCAAGATGATTTATGAAGGAATCTGGTGATTTACCGCTGTGCAATGAAAGAAACTTCTCTCTCCGTTTTTTCTTGGACTTTTTATTCTTAATTTAGTTGAAAAGAGATAATGACAACGTTAAACAGCTTTATAACATTGAAGCAATAGTAAAAGGTAAAATATTTTTGAGATTTTAGCTGAAAAGAAAATGCTTTTCCAGAATAGGCAAATTAGAGTCCATGTTTCTTCCTATCCTCATTGGAACATTTATTATGATTAAAATATTATCACGGGGAAATATTGAGATGCTATAAGGTGAGAGGTATCAAAATGTGGGAAATATTCGTTAAAACCATTTTATTTGTGACGTAGAGTAACAAACCACTTCTAGCCTTTATAGCGGCTATTCACAAGTTCAGCCATCCCGGGCAGGTACACGCCTCCAATCAACGTATTTAGCAAAAACACTTCATTTTCAACTAGTTCCGAAGCCGATTTGGAAAAACTTCTTTTTCATCAATAAGGCAGAATTATGAGGAGGTTTTAACAACCCTGTAATTACTTAATAAAGACATTTTTTGCTGCCATCTGAGCCTCCAACAATGGAACTGCTAGGCGAGGACAGTTTTGTGAGCGCTGAATGGGGCAGTTTCTGGACCGCGACCTTCTTGGAGCTAAGTGAATGTCGGCGGTACAATGTGTCGCACAAGTTGGCTGCCTTTGTGGCGGCTGTTGTAGTCGACTGAATGGAACACTCAACAAAACATTGGAGGAAACCATGTGTTGGTGGTACGTTGGAAATTGCGACTTTCTGGGGAAGTTTAAAGGGTTCGACAGAGGTTTTTTTTTTTTTATATATAGCGCGCGCATCTCAACTTTGGGATCGAGAAAGATTTTTCTTATTAAGAATCCATTTATAGAGAAAAGTAATGTTTAATATATGTCTTTTTATACTGTGTCACATCAAGTGGCTCGAGCCAGGTCGTTGAAAAAAATGGAGTGAGAACCGACTCTTGCCTAAGCCTTGGGTTGACCTGGCACCAGCCATTTACGACATGTCGCTCCAATTAAGAGGACTGACTTCCCTATGGCCACACCGAACTTCCATAAAGAGTGACAGCCAATAGAATTTGATTTGAAGCAATAGGCGACGCTACCTAGAATTATAACGCCCATGCTCTGGAAGTCCACTATGGCGTGGAGTGTGTACAAGAATGTGGTGGCGAGTTGTTTACCGCGGTAACTAACCCAATTCATTACTGCTGGGGGAAGGGGTGGCCTTGACCTCGGCCATCCATCCTGGGGGGAGCCTCTCCTCCCATTCATCCCCAACAACAAAGTGCCAAGGAGTTGTGGGCTTCCTAGAAGGTCGCCTAGACGATGTCTGCTCATGAGAGAGAGATGCCACACCTCCCTCCAATTCAGATCCCAGTTTTACAATGTAACCTGCTCCATGAATATTTTGATGGCAATACATGTGTGTGGGGTTCTCCAATTACCCTTGTGCATAGGTACAAACCTGCCGCTACGCCTAGACGCAGCGACAACTACTGACATTGCCCTGAAGGTCAAATTGACAAGGAAATAATTTCTATTACAAGCTATGTTGTACCACGAGAGACATAAAGAAGAGAAAATTTCCATACAAACCTAATGACATTTTTACTAATTGTAGCTGGTGCGTGCCCTTCGTGTTCATCAGAACAATGTGGAAAAAATGTACCTGATGATATGGCGCGGGATATCCAGCGAGATATATCAGGGATGGGACGGGCAGACGCAGCCGACTGAGAAGCACGGCGAAACTAATTGCACCCCAAAGAGTTTTTCCACCCAACAAAACATCGCCTATCTATGAATGGTCATCCAAGCGTGGCAGCTTTGTTTGCCCAGCAAATTGATCTTTCATTAGCTCCATTCAAATGAGGTCCTTGCTTCGTTTCCCACTTCCGGCGTCCCTTCTTCCACAGTTGGGCGAAAAGGGGAAGCTCCTCGGCAGCAATATATGATTTGTGTGGATTTCTGGAACGGGTCTAATTATCCATATCCCATTCACTCGGATGAAACAAGAGCGTGTTTTCTTTTTAATTAAATAGAGGAGATATAATTCTCTCTTTCTCCGGGATACTTTAGCCCTGGAGGTTTGTTAAAATATCTATTTGTACTCCTGTAGACGGGCGGCAATGCTCGAAAGTTTGAGATTTCAATAAAAATGAAAAGAAAACCATCTCCAGAAACCTGTCGCCTTATTTAATATCTTTACTGGCAATGCGTTTCTTTTAGATATCATCAGGTATTATCTCTACAGACCTTACTGCAATGATATGAGTTTTTGAATGAGAGGGCTTGGCTCATCAGTAGTGAACCCTCTCAGCGGTTTCGCCAAATTAATCTCTAGACCGCTCTACTATTGTATTGGACTGGTTTTGTTATATACCCTGAGATAATATTTGATGATATCTAAAAGAAACGCATTGCCAGTACATTTATTTGTGTAAAATTTTAACGATAGATGGCAATTAAATTTAATTTACTATTATTTAATATCTATTTACTGGATGGTTCTTTAGAGCTAATTCCTATATGGACATCCAGGAAAATTTCTGCAGTGTTTAAACAGCTTAGATGAAATAACTATAGCTTATGATGTTATGAATAAAAACTTTCTAATTAGCTTTCTGTCATTTTCATATCGATTTTAATAGGTTGTTAAATATATTAATGAATCTATTATTTAAGAAAGAATTTGGCTAATTGCAGACTTGAGTCAAGGATTCAGTGTGTCCTTGCAGAGATATTCCGATGGCTTCCATTGACAATAGAGATCCCAGTTCTGTGATAAGTATCAATATACCCAACCGTTCGAGCTTTCAATAAAGTCAATAGACTGGTGTTATGTCAGGTTGCTCGAGGTCCGTGCCAGGGAGGTCGTTGTTCCACAAACCGCCGCCAACTTTCCCTCCGCACTGCGCTAAAGATAGCGCTGGGGTCCACGCCCTTCTAGCGGTGGGGTTCCTCGTGATCCAGCTGTATTCTCTCAGACGTTAAGCTAGACTTTGGACGTAGAGCCTTCTTCCTGTCTCACAGAATGGGTCAACCACGCATTATGTCCCAGCGCTATATTTTTTATTTGGTGTTCTCGCATTTATGGTTGAAAACAAAAGGAAGAAGAAACCCAAAGCTGATATAAAAGTGATTTAAGAATAACATAGTTTATAGGTTTTATATATTCAATGAACATTGAGCTCTTCTAAGCGAATATCCAACTGTAGGTGAACTCAATGCCTGGTGGGAGTTTGTGGAATTGAACGCTGCAACAAAGTCTTGTTCCGCGCACGGCCTTTCAACAATTTCCTCTGGAAGACTTAGAAAATATTTATGTATCGGTATGAAAGTAGAACAGCCCAATGCAATATTACAGTGATTAAATTGGCCAAACTGCTGGGAGGGTTCACTACTAATGAGCCAGACCCTTCCATTAATTGATCATTGCAGTAAGGGCTGCAGAAATTTATTTTATTCTAAAAAAGAATCATACGCGTCAAAAATAGTTAAAATTTATCATAACAGATGGAGCGCTAATGCATCGTGTTCATAAAAATATTTCTTTTGAAAACATTTCATTTTGGTCCGGATATGAAATTTTGTAATCTGTTCTGTTCCTCCGACATACTCCTCGGTAAACCTGACTAGCTTTCAACCTTCATTTCGACCCATTGGTCCAAACAGAAGGTTTCTCGTCCTGTTACACCACTTTACAAAGGGGTTCCAAATGGGCGGTAGAGCAACTCTAGGTTGTGGTTTTGAGAAAGAACCTTATTAAGACATTTTGGGATGTTCCCTCGTTGCTGGATATCGAGGAGGGATGAAGAGAGATTAGTCTTCATTAAGCCAATAAAAAAATTAATTAGGAAAATAAGAAGAAAGAAAAAGGGCCCATCAGTCAACGGTCCCGCGCCTATTGTCCGGCAGATCATGTGCCCCAGGCCAGTCCTGGGGCGACCAACCTCTCTTTGTGCGGCGGGCGAAACCGGCAGCTTGAAGTGTGAGGAATCTGTACATTTGTCGACAGCGAGACTGTCAAACGACGGTTGTTTTATCTCGGCCCTATGTCAAAAATAGGACCATTGTAGATAATTTCTAGAGAAGCCATCTAAGTTCCCAGACTTCTAATTTTATCTCACTTTCCTGATTTGGGAGGAAAACAAGTCTCGCTTGAGCTAGCTAACAACCTTGTGGTGTGGGCCACTTTCGCAGAGGGCTCCAAACTTCCGCCTTTGTCCTCAGCGGAGGCTGGACACAAGCTGAGGTAGCCTGGAACGTGGAGAAGATGTGGGAACATGAGAAGGTTATGTAGCAAATCATAGCAAACACCCGCTGTGTGGATGGTAGAAGTTAATTGTGGCAAGTTTTCAGGCCAAGGACTTTGCATCTTCCTGACCTCAAAGATAGAGATCTAAAAGAAGAAGATTCTAACATCTAATGAAGGCAAGCAGTGGCAAATGGTCGAACCAGCCTTGGCTTCCCCCGGGTCAGAACTTTCTTTAGGAAAGAAACTCTGTCCAGACTGGACTTGGCCCCGCCAACAGCAAGGCATCTTGGTGGCATGCTTACTGTCCTTTTACTTAAGATCTGTTTGTTCAAAATAGAGAAAATAGACCGAAAAAAAGGGGAACTTTCCTTTTGAAAGATATCATTTTACTTTCTTTTTATATCGTTTTGTCTGTTTGTCCACAAATCTTGTGATCAATTTTTAATATACTTACAGAGCACCTAGAAGTCTGAAATTTGGTTCACTTGCTCAAACCTGATGACAAGTCAACTTGACAAATTTTCAGACATCAGAGAATTGTCTAATTTCTATTTTAAATATTGAGATAATATTTCAACTTATACCTACAGGGATCCTCTTAGAAACCTTGTATTCAATACACTAGTTAAATCCAACTAACAACGGGAGTGTACAAAATGTCTGACTTGTAGTTGGCCGCGAGGGTCGGGAATAGACGAGAGAATTTCCGGGCCAGCGTTGGAGAGAATTCTGTTCTAAGGCGAACACTCCAACGTAACTCTTTATACGGAAACTATGTCTGTAACGGAGCTCAGTTCCTTCTATTGCATCGGAGCTTCCGCCGAGTCTGTAACATCTTACAGCATTCACACAGAGGTTATTCACCAACCAACAGTGAACTGCTTCGAGCTCTCTCAGTGTAACCTGCCGAGCAAAGATCCTCTCTTTAATATCTCTTGTATCAATATTGAGTAAAATTATCAGGTCTCCAGGGAAAAGTATCTTTTCAAAAAAGTTTTTATTCTCTAGCTTTCGGGTACGGACGTCCTTCTACAGGAGAAAACATGGTATAGTAATTCGCCAATGGAACACGAGTTAAAACAGTATCTGATTATATTTTAATTCGTGTTCTATTGGTGAATTATTGTTTGCTCCTTGGTAGCTCCTTAATTTCTCGAGGACCTTATTTTGTTCCTTAATAAGGCTCCACTCTGCTGCTGCCTACCCCGTGAATTCCTCATCAAACCAACACTATGAGACACCCACACTTTATTTAAACAACAAAACTATTTATACACCTTGGCCAGTGGTCAAAAGAATTAAAACAGAATAACTTATTTTACAAACAAAATTATGCAAAATAGGCATTATTAACAATTGATCTAGCTACAGAATGAAAATATTAATAACAAACAAATATTCACAGATATATACATCTAATTCTCAACAATCCTGTAGAAAGGTGAAGCAAGAAGTTGAATATTCTTTGAGTGTGAAAGCTTGTGAAAAATAGGAACTTACCCTCTATTATTAATTAGTTTATTTTTTGATTTGTCGTCTGTTTTGCACAAGTTGAATCTGGTTAGAACGATGTATGAAAATTAGATGATTCTTTTGTTGCCTTAAATACGAGGTAATTAACTCGCTCTCTATATCTAAAAATGTTTAAAGTTTAATAAATTAATTTTATAAATCTGAGAGTTGTCTTCAAAAACGATCCAACAAAAGGCGTTCGTACCCGAAAGCTAGAGATTAAAAAAAAAATTAGAAAAGATACTTTTCCCTGGAGGCCTGGTATTTTCACTCAAAGATCCTCTCTCATTTTTAGGATCCAACTAGCTGAAGTTTGATATCGCCATCCACACAGAGTTATTCATCTGAAAATAGAGCATCCATACTTAAATCATTAGATAGTAAAAAGGAATATATTGGATTGAATGAAATATTTATTTGCCAATATTACGGCTGGCTAAACGCCAACCTTTATCGAGGCATTA
This sequence comes from Cordylochernes scorpioides, assembly GCA_030710605.1. Taxonomy (NCBI): domain Eukaryota; kingdom Metazoa; phylum Arthropoda; class Arachnida; order Pseudoscorpiones; family Chernetidae; genus Cordylochernes; species Cordylochernes scorpioides. The sequence goes on along the minus strand of CP092871.1, from coordinate 3,316,693 downwards.
CATTTTTGTATACACAAATTATTATAACACTATGCGACGCTGAGTTTGTGTATACAAAAATGTAATACCTCGATAAAGGTTGGCGTTCAGCTAGTCGAAATATTGGCAAATAAATATTTTATTCAATTCAATATATGCCCTTTTACTATCTAATAGTTATCAATGCGAAATACACTCGGAAAGTATCCCGCGAAAACTAATCCCCCTAACTAGGTACGATGTAGTTTAGTTAAAGAAGACCGGAGTACTTAAACCCAAGTTGGCAGCGCTCCAGAGAACGTGGACATTGTCAGTTTCCACATGTCAACGAGTGTCTACTTGTGTACAGTACCTTCTTATATAACGCCATGGCTGGGTTAAATGCGTTCTCGATGGCTTCCTCTAAAATTTTCTTAAGTTTATTTTTTAATATAGACAGCACCTGATCTTAAGAATAAAAATGCTTTCAAAGGGTCATAAAGAAGGGCCAATTTTACCAAAAAGGATAGATGCCTCTTTAGGTACATAAATAATACATTACAATCATTTTATTCGCGATCAAACGTTGTACTGTACGTATTACATCCCAAACACAATGCGACGCCAGCCATCTCTGTCTTGAGTTCGATGTACCATCTTGGCGAACGTTAAGCCAGTGAGTTTCTTTAATTGGTCCACGAAGCGTGTCGGCGGGCGTCCAGGTAAACAATATCCTCGCGCAAACTTCATGTTGTATTCTAGCCTGAAAATCAGCCTTACCATTTCACCAGTTTAAACACCTTTTTGGTAAATTCGACCGATTCCACAACCTCTCTCGTAGTATGTTATGGAATCTTCGCCGCCCCTGTACTGATGAGGGCCATATCCTGAAACCATGGTATACAGGTTGTCTCTTTGTCTGAATTTGTCTAAACTGGTGCTGTGGCTCATTCCTTGTCCACCACTGGTAACGTTTTTACACTTGGGTGATGCATTGTTCTAACGCTTATTTAAAGAGAGAGGTGACTCTTTTTTGATACATAAATGTCATCCTCACACAACTTTAAGTCAACATTAAATATGACTCTATATAAAATGTTCCGTACAATGCCCTATATATATCCTCACTTAACTACGCAGTTTCCAAGCCAAGTTGGCTTATGGCTGGTGTGGAGTACGTACGTATCCCTGCCATCAGGACGTAGGGAACTCTTTTCTGTTTGACTAGCGATCTATTGGTTTCATTTTTTTCGTTCGCAGTGGAGATGCAATTTTGGATAAGAAGTCACAGGTTTGATTTCCTTCTTCTAAAGTTTTCCACGTAGAGGTTGCATCGGGGAGGTTTCTTAGTGTGGTGGAAGGTCGAGTTTAGACCATTGGTCAAACCGAAAGATCGTCTTTTAAATTCATAAGGTGCTAATGCGAAAGTTTGTTGAATCTTAATATTTCATTAGATATCCTAGTTTCCAAGATAAGCACTCTTGGCTGCGCACGTGTCGTACTGTGTAGCTGTTGGTAATCTCAGTCAACGATGGAGTCGACATTGCTGTTGGTATGAATTTCGAAATACTTTATTGATTTTTGGCTTGAGAAAATATCCGCATATGTAGTTAACTCTTAATTCTTATATGCATATATATGCAACGGTATAAAAATGGCCAGTTTGAAACAAGGGCCATGTGAAATTTCCCATAGCTTAGAATTATTTCCTTCTTTTTGCGTCGATAAATTGCGACATTTATGGGGTTTAGGGGGTACAGGACATCCAGGTAGAGGCAGGCACCAACACCGCCGCCGGCACCCAGCCGCGCCAACAGGCGGAAGTGACCTCCAGCTGACCGCCGCCCTGGGTGAACAACAAACCTTCCTCGCACAATGTCCAGTACCTCCATATCACATGTACATACAGTCTGACACAAGTTCAACTCACTTGAGTCCCTCTGAATTGAACGTTCCTCTTCCCCCCCACGTAACTTTCATGTTTTCATTGTTGTGATTTCGTTCGTCCTTTGAAGACGTTCTCGCCATGTGGTACGTTCTAGGAAGACAGTCATTTCACGTGGTACGTTCTAGAAAGACGTTCTCTTCGTGTGTGATAGCGGGAGACATTCTCGTACTATGATGGCAGCATTTTATCCTCTAACTGCTCAGGTTCTGCCAGAGCATGTTGTCTTGTGGCTCCAACGGTCGCTTGGGGCATCGCAGATGGCGGTAGATCGAACTCTAGCCATACGTCGTAAGAACGGCTGGGATAACCAGCTCTAGACTGCTCGGGATGTAGGAATGTTTTTAACACTTATTTAACTCAAGGTTCATTTATTTATGTTTTGATATTTTGGAATGTCTCTAGTTCTGGTTTTATTTATATTTTGGAGAAAAACCTTCTATATCCATCCATTCTATATAGAAACTTAGGATATCGCCGCACCAGAAGAAAATGTGTCGGGAAGTCAACTTCTGTCAACGACATGTCCCGTTTCTCCACCGGACCGTAACATAACTCGCCACTTTTTCCCCTGTGCAGCGGGGCGACCATTTCCCTTCATATCCCTCCTTTTTTGTCTTGTGGCCTAACGAGACAGTTTTTGCGCCGAGTAACCTTGCAGAACAATTAAGGTTTCCAATTATCGACTGGCCTCGTTTAATCTTCCCATTTCATTAGCTCCACTTGGCGCCCGCCGCTAAGTGATTTTTCTCTTCGGTCCATCGGCTTTATGGGTTATATTACGGTCGTTCTGGGGCATTTCCTAGGGATTGGTTGGAAACAATTCCGTTTAATATGGCGTCACCTTATCAAAGCGCCTGTCGCCAGCAGCAGGACATTTTCCACCTGACCGGGTTTAACGTCGAGTCTCGCGGGAAGATGATCGTACTCCCCGGCTATCCTCCCTGCGCCTCAAGTAGATGCTTCCATCAACGACCCACTATGTAACCTCCCACACGTACTACGTTCTCCAGTACCATTCAGCCAGTCGTCTCCACTAAAAGACAATTTTCTTCCATCAGATTTTAAAAGAGCCGTGTGACATGAACCTCATCACGTGGGGATCTGCCCGGGGTGTGGACGCTGCTCTACACTATAGCTGTTGGTGTATTCCACAGATATTGTATGCGACGTTCTAGACAGTAACCTAAACATCGCTAGAAATAATTTACCTCCCTAACATAGCTTATTGAAGTCAATGTTGATTGGGAACAAAGACCATTAGTTGGATACAAGGAAAACAGATTAAATTGCTGTCGTCTTCACCCAAAGTTTGAAACAGTAAATGTACATTCAAGTCTTGTGACAGTTGAACAACTTCCATTGAGACATCCAGCCAATGATATAGAGGTAGTATATCTACATCCATCTGTTCAATGAGACTCCCCCAACAATGAAGAGTCATCCTCCATGCAATGTCCTCATGTATTTGCCTCAACATTAGAATGTTCTGAACTTCCAATGACCACATGTGTTGTCGCAGGCTACGAGGAAGGCCTCCAAGTGTGGCTACCTCTTTGTGGCCCCGCCCGACTGGGACTTCACGTCCTCCGTCAACCGTACCAAGGTGGGTGCTCCACTCCGTGCGACACTGAATTAACTTACTTTTATTTTGAGATTTTCTACTACGTCTAACTATATATGTATATTATGAATAATCACAGTAATTAGAGGTTTCAAGTTTTTCAATACGTAGTACGTATCTAGAAAAGCAGGGTGCTGAAAGGTTTCAGGAAAATCGAAGATGAAAGAAGGTTTGGTAAAAATATTTCAAAAGGAACATAGGAAAGGCGGATCAAACTAGAGCTAAATCCTATTTGCCTCACACGTGTGTAACTCCCCTCGGGGATAAAGAAGTCCTACCCACACACGGAGTTATGTAAACACGGGGTTTATGTAACTGAGTTTCTTCCGCCTCGCCCAGCACTTCCGCATGACGTGGGACGTTCAATTCACACTCGGCCAACTCGAGTCACTGAAGGAAATCTCTGTTCCACCGATATTTATAGACCACGGACATCTGTAAACATCACATCCCGGGATGTACCAGCGATATTCTCAATAGCGCCTCCGATGTTCCCAATCTCCACACCCACCACCACTACAGACCACGGACATCTGTAAACATCACATCCCGGGATGTTGTAGCAGCGGTGTTCTCAATAATACCTCCGATGTTCCCAATCTCCACACCCACCACCACTAGACCACGGACATCCCTAAACATCCCATCCCGGGATGTTGTAGCAGCGGTGTTCTCAATAATACCTCCGATGTTCCCAATCTCCACACCCACTACCACTATAGACCACGGACATCCCTAAACATCACATCCCGGGATGTTGTAGCAGCGGTGTTCTCAATAACACCTCCGATGTTCCCAATCTCCACACCCACTACCACTATAGACCACGGACATCCCTAAACATCACATCCCGGGATGTTGTAGCAGCGGCGTTCTCAATAACACCTCCGATGTTCCCAATCTCCACACCCACCACCACTATAGACCACGGACATCTGTAAACATCACATCCCGGGATGTTGTGGCAGCGATGTTCTCAATAACACCTCCGATGTTCCCAATCTCCACACCCACCACCACTATAGACCACGGACATCTCTAAACATCACATCCCGGGATGTTGTGACCCCGTTGTTCTCAATAACACCTCCGATGTTCCCAATCTCCACACCCACCACCACTATAGACCACGGACATCTGTAAACATCACATCCCGGGATGTTTTAGCAGCGGTGTTCTCAATAACACCGCCGATGTTCCCAATCTCCACAGTTGAAATAATAGCTTGCATTTTTATCTGCCTATCACCTCCTTCCTGTTTTCTTTTTTAAACGATCTATTTATACTCGAAAACGGGGAAGAGAGAGAGAAGGAAAACAAAATAGATGCGAAAAAGATTTTATCATTTTTTTTCCGTCGTATTTTCACATTGATTGTCAGCGGATGTATGTGTGGGATACAAATAGAATGGAAATTGGTGTATTACTCTATCAGTGCATCGTTCTACCAAGGTCTCCTCACTACCACCAGGTCCCAGCCATCACTAGGTGATGTATTCGCCACCTTGGTCTTTACCACAGGAACACCTGAACTCCTCGCCCTTTCCCAAGAGACACGGTAAACCAGGACCAACATACGCATGGAAGTTAGGAAGAAATCCATTTCCCTATGTACAAACCATTGAATATATTTTAAATTTCAATCAGACGACTTTCTAATCAATCTTCTTTTTACACGGCAAAAACGTGACATCTATATTTAGAAATGCGAACTCTTTATACTGATCGTTTGATGCTCTTGCTGATGAGAAAGATATGGGAACACTTGGCCCATCAGTGGCAACATTACTTGAAGAGTGTCTACAATTGCAGAGCATGGCCTTCCTGGTAGTTCTCTTTGACTTACTGTCAGGCCTGTAGGAAATTATTTATTAGACATAAAACACGATCGTGCAAATGGTTCTATCTTAATTTGACAATTAATATAAGCTTTGTTAGGTTCCTTGAGCGCTGTGACCACAAGCTTCGCGATGTATAGACTTGAAACTACATTTAGCTCTGAAGAGATAACATTAGGCTCTACAGTGTAGGCAGCTCTACAGTAGCCAGCTGCGACGCCCGCTTTATTCTCTCAAGCTGTAACAGCCTCGGTGACAGCCCTGCAGTGGCCACGCCAGCTGTAACAGCCTCGGTAACAGCCCTGCAGTGGCAACGCCAGCTGTAACCAGCCTCGGTGACAGCCCTGCAGTGGCCACGCCAGCTCTAACCAGCCTCGGTGACAGCCCTGCAGTGGCCACGCCAGCTCTAACCAGCCTCGGTGACAGCCCTGCAGTGGCCACGCCAGCTGTAACCAGCCTCGGTGACAGCCCTGCAGTGGCCACGCCAGCTGTAACCAGCCTCGGTGACAGCCCTGCAGTGGCCACGCCAGCTGTAACCAGCCTCGGTGACAGCCCTGCAGTGGCCACGCCAGCTGTAACCAGCCTCGGTGACAACCCTGCAGTGGCGACGCCAGCTGTAACCAGCCTCGGTGACAGCCCTGCAGTGGCCACGCCAGCTGTAACAGCCTCGGTGACAGCCCTGCAGTGGCCACGCCAGCTGTAACAGCCTCGGTAACAGCCCTGCAGTGGCCACGCCAGCTGTAACAGCCTCGGTGACAGCCCTGCAGTGGCCACGCCAGCTGTAACCAGCCTCGGTGAGCCCTGCAGTGGCCACGCCAGCTGTAACAGCCTCGGTGACAGCCCTGCAGTGGCCACGCCAGCTGTAACAGCCTCGGTGACAACCCTGCAGTGGCCACGCCAGCTGTAACCAGCCTCCGTAACAGCCCTGCAGTGGCCACGCCAGCTGTAACAGCCTCGGTGACAGCCCTGCAGTGGCCACGCCAGCTGTAACAGCCTCGGTGACAGCCCTGCAGTGGCCACGCCAGCTGTAACCAGCCTCGGTGACAGCCCTACAGTGGCCACGCCAGCTGTAACCAGCCTCGGTGACAGCCCTGCAGTGGCCACGCCAGCTGTAACAGCCTCGGTGACAGCCCTGCAGTGGCCACGCCAGATGTAACAGCCTCGGTGACAGCCCTGCAGTGGCCACGCCAGATGTAACCAGCCTCGGTGACAGCCCTGCAGTGGCCACGCCAGATGTAACCAGCCTCGGTGACAGCCCTGCAGTGGCCACGCCAGATGTAACCAGCCTCGGTGACAGCCCTGCAGTGGCCACGCCAGATGTAACCAGCCTCGGTGACAGCCCTGCAGTGGCCACGCCAGCTGTAACAGCCTCGGTGACAGCCCTGCAGTGGCCACGCCAGATGTAACAGCCTCGGTGACAACCCTGCAGTGGCCACGCCAGATGTAACCAGCCTCGGTGACAGCCCTGCAGTGGCCACGCCAGATGTAACCAGCCTCGGTGACAGCCCTGCAGTGGCCACGCCAGCTGTAACAGCCTCGGTAACAGCCCTGCAGTGGCCACGCCAGCTGTAACAGCCTCGGTGACAGCCCTGCAGTGGCCACGCCAGATGTAACAGCCTCGGTGACAACCCTGCAGTGGCCACGCCAGATGTAACCAGCCTCGGTGACAGCCCTGCAGTGGCCACGCCAGATGTAACCAGCCTCGGTGACAGCCCTGCAGTGGCCACGCCAGCTGTAACAGCCTCGGTAACAGCCCTGCAGTGGCCACGCCAGCTGTAACAGCCTCGGTGACAACCCTGCAGTGGCCACGCCAGATGTAACCAGCCTCGGTGACAGCCCTGCAGTGGCCACGCCAGATGTAACCAGCCTCGGTGACAGCCCTGCAGTGGCCACGCCAGCTGTAACAGCCTCGGTGACAGCCCTGCAGTGGCCACGCCAGCTGTAACAGCCTCGGTGACAGCCGTCGACCGGTCCCCAGCTATGGACGGCGGTCAGTCACGCGTCAGCCGCAGTTTTCCGGCGTATTGAGCAGGCGGCGGAGCAAGACGTTGCTTCCGTGTCCCTCCGCACATGTCCTTCCTCAGCTGGGAGGAGGACCTTTGGTGACATATAGTGGTTTTCTGACCAATAAACAATCGTCATATCACATTATAGGGTAAAGAGTATTTTTCAACTATAACATGTACATGGTTTCGAAAACTCAATCCTTCTCCAGGTAATTAATTAGCAACTACGAAAAATATATGGCTTATATACAGGAGGGAATCTAGCACATACACTCTCTTAAGCATTATATATATTGCACACATATATAGAATAAATAAATCAAATAAAACTTTTCTCGGAGCGCCTGGTTAAATATCTGGAAGAAGAATTGTGTTCGAAACCATGGAGCAATATGTTGCATTACAAACAGACTAAAGTGTAAACCTCTAACTTCCGGGGATAGGTTTCTTCCCAATATTCAACATGTGAATATCTCTCTAGCTTAAATCTTATATATTTACAAAGAAAAACTTATCTCTTGAGAGGTCTGAAGTTTGTCAAGATAGTTTGACACAGGGGATCGAATTACTGATTTGTAAAAGAGAAAAAAAAATACTCAGATGCGATAGCGATTGTTTACGGATCCTCAGTCCAAATGTCTATCTCCGGGAGATTGGTATTCATTAACTTAATGTGGGATTTGTATCTTAGATAGAGTCTATGTTTGCAAGGGTCGAAACAAGGCAACACAGGATCTACAATTCTAATATTGCATCTGACCATTCTCTATTTTATATCTTTTCTTCCAAACCTACTAACTAATAATTATTCATTATTTTATGTGATCCATTAGCGCGCCAGCTTTTATAAAAATCCGAAACTATTATAGACGCCTATGATTCTTTTTTAAAAATAAACAATTTCTACTGTCCTTACTGCAACGGAAACAGGCCCTCCCATTAGTTTTCCATTGCAGTAAGGGCAGTAGAAATTGTTTATTAAAAAAAAAAAAAGAATCTTACGCGTCTATTTAGATAGTACGTACATTAGAACATCTTCAGCAAGTATACAACTTCTCTCCACCACAGCAGCCACGTGCTCGGAGAGAAATATTGCCCGACTTCTCGTTAAGGCATCACGTGACTTCAAACCGGTTGACGTCGTGTCCCACGGGTAAACTACTTGGCCAAACATCATCTTTCTTTATATAGGTGAACTGAGTCAAGTCAGAGAAATAAAGGTTCAATAGACAGACACCAACACACGGGTTCAATAGACAGACACCAACACACGGGTTCAATAGACAGACACCAACACACGGGTTCAATAGACAGACACCAACACACGGATTCAATAGACAGACACCAACACACGGGTTCAATAGACAGACACCAACACACGGGTTCAATAGACAGACACCAACACACGGGTTCAATAGACAGACACCAACACACGGGTTCAATAGACAGGCACCAACACACGGGTTCAATAGACAGACACCAACACACGGGTTCAATAGACAGGCACCAACACACGGGTTCAATAGACAGACACCAACACACGGGTTCAATAGACAGGCACCAACACACGGGTTCAATAGACAGACACCAACACACGGGTTCAATAGACAGGCACCAACACACGGGTTCAATAGACAGACACCAACACACGGGTTCAATAGACAGACACCAACAAACGGGTTCAATAAACAGGCACCAACACACGGGTTCAATAGACAGGCACCAACACACGGGTTCAATAGACAGGCACACAAACCAACACACGGGTTCAATAGACAGACACCAACACACGGGTTCAATAGACAGACACCAACACACGGGTTCAATAGACAGACACCAACACACGGGTTCAATAGACAGACACCAACACACGGGTTCAATAGACAGACACCAACACACGGGTTCAATAGACAGACACCAACACACGGGTTCAATAGACAGACACCAACACACGGGTTCAATAGACAGACACCAACACACGGGTTCAATAGACAGGCACCAACACACGGGTTCAATAAACAGGCACCAACACACGGGTTCAATAGACAGGCACCAACACACGGGTTCAATAGACAGGCACACAAACCAACACACGGGTTCAATAGACAGACACCAACACACGGGTTCAATAGACAGACACCAACACACGGGTTCAATAGACAGACACCAACACACGGGTTCAATAGACAGACACCAACACACGGGTTCAATAGACAGACACCAACACACGAGTTCAATAGACAGACACCAACACACGGATTCAAAAGACAGACACCAACACACGGGTTCAATAGACAGACACCAACACACGGGTTCAATAGACATACACCAACACATAGGTTCAATAGACAGACACCAACACATAGGTTCAATAGACAGACACCAACACATAGGTTCAATAGACATACACCAACACATAGGTTCAATAGACAGACACCAACACATAGGTTCAATAGACAGACACCAACACATAGGTTCAATAGACAGACACCAACACATAGGTTCAATAGACAGACACCAACACATAGGTTCAATAGACAGACACCAACACATAGGTTCAATAGACAGACACCAACACATAGGTTCAATAGACAGACACCAACACATAGGTTCAATAGACAGACACCAACACATAGGTTCAATAGACAGACACCAACACATAGGTTCAATAGACAGACACCAACACATAGGTTCAATAGACAGACACCAACACATAGGTTCAATAGACAGACACCAACACATAGGTTCAATAGACAGACACCAACACATAGGTTCAATAGACAGACACCAACACATAGGTTCAATGAGCTAATAAAAGAGAATAAACACGGATTCCAAATATTCTCCACCTTCTACTTGTGCCATTCGATATTGCGGCCTCCTTGAACCAACTTCACACACAGAATTCTCTCTTAGCACGACTCAGTATCCCAGAACAAGGAAATACTAAAATGTCTTCTCAATACCGTGTCACAATGACCTGTACTAGTTCGGCCTCAAATATTGGTTTGTTGTTGGGGACAAGATATCTCCAACCGGGTTGAACGCCGCCGCCACCCACTTGCCCCGAGGCAGATAAAATGGGTAAATGGGACAGGGGAGGGAGGTTGCCCACTCCTCTTTTTTATTTTTAACTTGGGAGTAAATTTCACACCACTCCATTAGATCCTGGCTGGGGGAGAATGGTCTATACTCTCTCTCTCTCGAGGTGGGTTGCCATCGGTCTCTACACAATCGGCTCGATACAAAAGGAGAAACACTTAGCATTCCCCTTGACAAGGATGGAATGGTCTTCGGACCCAACACATAAACGGTCATACAATCGGCGGCGTTTTGAACACTCGTCGCCTTTATTCCCATCGAGCCCCCTGTGAGCCATGGGTGGGGGTCGATCACCACACCCAGGGCGGTGCCGATCTACCTCAAGTACAGAAGTTCCCTTCTCCACGTAACAACAAAACAGGAGCGTTCATTAAATCCGAATACTAAAACAACCGCCCAAGCGCTGGCCCACATCAGTCAACCATTCATGCGATTACATCCAAGGTATCGCGAGGCTCTTACAAATTCAGCCCCTAAATGACTTCATCCAAACAGTTCGTTATCTCGGGGCATCCGTCTTCATCTCCTCCAGCTGTCGGCCTCTTTCAATTGAGACCATCTCCCGCCCAGACAATGCTCTGGGGAAAATAATTTAGACCTCGGGCGTCGGGAAGAAATTGTTTTAATTTAATAAATCTGATATAAACTTCCTGGTTTTCCTCTAATCTTTCTGGTGTTAAACGGTGCCATCCCCGGGTATATAGGGAATAGACGGTTATATCGGCTGGTAATAAACAGTTACTTTGTTTATGAAGATTACATCGCGTCTGTTCCTTACTAGGCTTGCTACCTTGCTCTACCTGCTATAAACGGGAAGCGAACAATTGGGTGAATGAACAAATTCAACCCCTAAGACTTTATATTCCTACTTTAGACAACCCTCTACCCTTGACCCAACCATGTATAAAACTATAAAGGTGCTTTATAATTATGTATAATACATTGTTATATACTCCTTTTTTTCACTTGTACTAATCAACAACAACAAACAGTAAAAATTATTTTATTAGGGCCCATTGCCCTGTATGGATTCGCCATACAACAACAAAATAATACAGTAATTTTTTCTCCCTCTCCTCATGTGCACGTGAGCTTTTGTTTGAAAAGGGATTTATTTACACATCTGTTCTAAAACTTTCCTCACTACCTCTTTTGTGTATGAATCTATTTACAATTGATCTCTGTAGAAATTGTTCTATACTTGTACTAATCTAAATTTTTGTTAATAATATTAATTATTGTTTTAAAGAAAAGTAACTGCTTGCTCTCGATTGTTTGCTTATTAGTTTATGCCAAGCTCTTTCTTGCTTCTCTCCTTTTATTTGACACATTGTAAATACCATTTCTGATTATTGTTACTAATACTGTTATCCCTCTATATACCCTCTTCTACTTGGAGAATCTGTATAAGACCAGAAGGCCTTAACAAAGATTTTTTTTATCGTTGTTATAAACGGGAAGCTCTAAGTTTGAAATACTTCTCTGTCTTGTGTGTGGACACTTCTAACGGCACTTGTGGTCGCATATCGCATTTAGTGAAATGTCAGCCAGGGCTGCTTGAACAGGGTATTTGGAAACCTCTGCGGACATTGCTATACGGCAGGATGGAGTTTGGGAATCATTCACTCGAAACGTATATTTTTTATTGTTTATTCAAACTGGAAGAATGTGTAAACATTAAAGTGTGTTGAGAGAGCGAGTCGAAAGAAATTGAGATATTTGGAAACATTGACAGAGCTTGGAATACTGAGGGAGGTGTTCATCGTAACCGAATGATGTAGAATTGAGCCACATTTCTGAGAAGTTAAATATTCTGTGAATAAACTAATATTTTGTTACAGAATTGAAATACGAGCGGTAAAATGTTCCAA
>CP092871.1:3278578-3295460 GCA_030710605.1 Cordylochernes scorpioides | reverse complement strand
TTGATCCTTACGTAAAAATGGCGTGGCATTAGTAAACAACAGGCTGCATTGTAGCACTTTCTTCGACATGGCATTGTAGCACTTTCTTCGGCATGCCAGCTAGACATCATTCTATATGGCATGGCATTGTAGCACTTTCTTCGGCAGGCTAGGCATCATTCTATATGGCATGGCATTGTTGCACTTTCTTCGGCCTGCAGGCTATAGGCATCATTTTATATGGCATGGCATTGTTGCACCTTCTTCGGCCTGCAGGCTATAGGCATCATTTTATATGGCATGGCATTGTTGCACCTTCTTCGGCCTGCAGGCTATAGGCATCATTTTATATGGCATGGCATTGCTGCACTTTCTTCGGCAGGCTAGGCATCATTCTATATGGCATGGCATTGTTGCACTTTCTTCGGCAGGCTAGGCATCATTCTATATGGCATGGCATTGTTGCACTTTCTTCGGCCTGCAGGCTATAGGCATAATTTTATACGGCATGGCATTGTTGCATTTTCCTTGGCATGCCAGCTAGGCAGCTAGTGTTTTTAAATGGAATGGCATGGCAGGAATCATTGTTACATGGCATGACAGAGAGCATTGTTACATGGCATGACAGAGATCATTGTTGGACCATCCCTTGGCATGCCATCACGGCATTGTCACAAGGAGTGGCACGCACCATGGCACGTGCAGTGCCCGATTCTAATTACGTTTCAGACTGGAAACACCTCCAATATAAGAACAGGAATCGAGAATATAACAATAAAAGAAAATGTGTTTCCCTCTCTGTGTGTGTTTGAAAAAAAACGGGGATTTCGCCCTGCAGAACTTGCGGTCGGGGGGAGATGGCCCGAGGGAGGAGTTCGGGAAGTAACTGCGAAAGGAATTTCTTGGACATTCCAATGAACGAATGCAACAAACAAAGTGGTAGGAACTTACCCTGTTGCTCTCCAAGGCCTCCGCAGAATGTGCATCCTTGGTCCTGAAGCAGTTCTGGCATTTGAGGCGGTTGAAAATATTTGGAGAAAACTTTCGACACTCCGGCCCGCCCGACAACATGGCTCCAACTGACGGCGCAGGCGCGGCTGTGACGTCGCCAGCGCCTGCGCATTGGAGGTGGCGGAAAGCATTCGACGAGATAAACTCTCTAGATAAGCCACCACTTTCCCCTACGTCGACTTGTTTGTGACAAACACAGAGTGTGCTCAATCAAATCTGTCAAAATGTTACGTGGGCCGAGACAGTCCCCAATGAAGTGTTAGGATTTTCTAGGAAAGACTCTTGATGCGGGGGCATGTTTCTACCAGAAGTATTTAAAACCTGAACGAGAATTGCACTTTAATCAATTATTGCTTGATGAACTCCCCAGGCAATATCTGGAATTTCCGCGAATGTATATTTAGAATACTCCCCCCCCCCCCCCCTTTTTTTTTTTGTTTTTTACGCAAATCGGCTAATTGAATTCTGAGAAGTGAGTTAACTAATCATTATAAGTGTCTGTGTACGACCACAGAAACATCTCCCCGGGCAGAAATTTACTTTTAGATAGATAAATAGAAAAATGAAGGAGCCCGCTCTAAGACCATATCAGAACGAAAGCCAACGAAGTCTTACCTTGAAATTGATTTTTAAATTATCATTTCCTTATGATGATCATTTTCGCTATAAGAGATGCGTTACATGCAGTAATGTTGTATAGCCCTATAGAAGCTGTGCTACATCCTGGAAGACGGCACCATGTGACACCATAGAAGCTGTGCTACATCCTGGAAGACGGCACCATGTGACACCATAGAAGCTGTGCTACATCCTGGAAGACGGCACCATGGAAGCTGTGCTACATCCAGGGAGACGGCACCATGGGACACCATGGGAGCTGAGCTACATCCAGGAAGACGGCACCATGGGAGCTGAGCTACATCCAGGAAGACGGCACCATGTGACACCATGGGAGCTGAGCTACATCCAGGAAGGCGACACCATGGGAGCTGAGCTACATCCAGGAAGGCGGCACCATGGGACACCATGGGAGCTGAGCTACACCCAGGAAGGCGACACCATAGGAGCTGAGCTACACCCAGGAAGGCGGCACCATGGGAGCTGAGCTACATCCAGGAAGGCGGCACCATGTGACACCATGGGAGCTGTGCTACACCCAGGAAGGCGGCACCATGGGAGCAGAGCTACATCCAGGAAGACGGCACCATGGGAGCTGAGCTACATCCAGGAAGGCGGCACCATGTGACACCATGGGAGCTGTGCTACATCCAGGAAGGCGGCACCACGACTGTTGACACAGTCAGCCGCGAGGGCAAACAGTGATCATCCACGCTGTGAAGTTTGTTTGTGTTCTACCGCCATGAATGCGAGCACTGCCAGGGTGATCTGCAAACACAGTTGGACCAGTGCACTATTTCTAGCACGCGAGTTGGTTCTGTTTGTTTGGTGCAAATATGACACATTTATATATTGACTGTTTACATATAACGCTTCTTTTTTTACCCAGGTGAAGCGGCGATATAGGACATGTCTATTTTATACGGAGGATTCTTACAAAGAAGTAAACTCTACACAGAGGTAAGGCCGAGATTCTGTCAGCGATAAGGAACTCTTTATGAAAGATAAGGGACTCTTTATGAAAGATAAGGAACTTCTTATAAAATGAATAAATAGAACGCAACTCTTCATAACATCAAACCATTATTTTATTCCAAAAATTGAAAATAATTTGAAATGAAGGCAAAAAAAACTGAACCGTTTCGAGAAGATTTTCTAATTTTTTTTCCGATAAAGGAAGGCGCACCCCGATGAACGAATTAAAACATATCAGAAATATCGAAAATAATTGAATACACTATGTGAGGTGTACATTCAAGTCGCCTAGATAGCTGAAGAGAGCTCAAAAGGAGCTCAATGCCATAAAAGAACTACCTCCCTTAACACCAGGAAAGACCAGTTCAGAAGCTGACTGTAGACAACGACATAGGAGTTTGAATGTAGCTGGACAGTAATACGGATAATTCAATGTGTGGATATCTCCTTTACCGAGTAAATAGTGAACTACATGCGCGAAAATATTGGAACATCATCTTCCGAATTAAAAGAAATATCTCTCAATTATACAATCATTACAAAACTGAATGCCGCGTATATGGCATATACTAGGTGCGAAAATGGCCTTAAATCCAGAAATAAAAGTCTCAATTTAGTTCGAACGGTGAAATCTAAAGGTGCCCACTTCCACGTCTACCGGTCAAGCTGGACAGGCAAGTGGATGTTTACCGCCCGGGAAGAACAGGCAAGCTGATGTCAACGAACAGAACAGGAAGGCAGACTGATGTCTGCTGACCTAAAAGGACAGGAAGGCTGGTGTCTGCGGGCAGAACAGGACAGGCAAACTGATATCTACTGGCCCGAGCAGGACAGGCCAGCTGATGTCTACTGGCAGAACAGTAACACGAAACTCTCCTTGATCCATTAGCTGCCCGTCATATACGATAGAACGATAATAAAAAATCATCGCTAATCACTATCGTTATTGGCTTTAAGTTATTCAAGATATTTGATCGTGTCACACATTTGGATGGCCTTTAGAACGTAGGAAGATTGGGATACATCACGATTGTATTTGGAGAGAGGGCAACGGATATTTCGAACAATACGGAGCCTTGTGTGAAAGAGATAGGATTTGACAGAAAACTAAAAAAATCTGTTTCACAAAAAAAAAAAAAAAAAAGATGGGAAAAAAAAGAGTAAAGAATCCAGAGGATGTGTTCTTGAACCTTTTCGCAGTTCATCTTGTTGTAATTAGAGATGTAAGCTCCTTCTAGCTGGAAATGTCGCGGCGGCTATTAAACAAATTGGATGCGAGAATGCCGAGGGGAAATATGGCGACAGGAAGGTGACATCCTGTTAAATAATTTACCGCACCAAGAATGTCCGGCCGCTCACTGCCTGCTGGTCAACTCAACAGTGGGATTCCTGGACTCATCGGCTCGTAACACCTGCTACATTATACTGGAGCTACACTGTTAGAATGTAGCTGTGGGATTCTTGGATTCATCGGCTCGTAACACCTGCTACATTATACTGGAGCTACACTGTTAGAATGTATCTGTGGGATTCTCGGATTCCTCGGCACGTAACTTCTGTTACATTATACTGTAGCTACACTGTTAGAATGTATCTGTGGGATTCTCGGATTCCTCGGCACGTAACTTCTGTTACATTATACTGTAGCTACACTGTTAGAATGTATCTGTGGGATTCTCGGATTCCTCGGCACGTAACTTCTGTTACATTATACTGTAGCTACACTGTTAGAATGTATCTGTGGGATTCTCGGATTCCTCGGCACGTAACACCTGCTAAATTATACTGTAGCTACACTGTTAGAATGTAGCTGTGGGAATCTTGAACTATCGGCACGTAACACCTGCTACATTATACTGGAGCTACACTGTTAGAATGTAGCTGTGGGAATCTTGAACTATCGGCACGTAACACCTGCTACATTATACTGGAGCTACACTGTTAGAATGTAGCTGTGGGATTCTTGGACTTCTCGGCACGTAACACGTATACTGTGTTTGAAAGGTGAATTGGCAAGTTTTTGTTAACGGCAAATGTACGTACCTGTGTGAATGTCTGCATGTGGGGGTTGTATAAATGTGCGAACGTGTGCCTATACGTTCACCAGTGGTCTGTGATATTGTAAAATCTCTCTTTATTTTCAATTATCTTCCAGCGCATTAAATGCAACAAATTATTCTTTAATCATATCTTTGATTATACATCACCCATTAGTTCTCGATATAGCAGCGCAGTGTTAGATGGCCGCCGTACTGGAGAGGGTCGTTGACGTCCGCTCAAGTCCGTTTTTTCCTTCCTCCTCTTTCTTTTTTAATAAGTGGTTTAACTTCTTCTATGGCCTTTCCTTGAATCTGGTCACAAGTCTTCTTTATTGAAGCTGTTGCAAGAAACGATTGCTTAGCCGTGTTTCGTGAAGTTGCCAGGAGGCAACATTAGGAATGGTCCAAGTAGAACCAACGTTCAAAAACTGTCCAGTTTGTTCGGAGACTTGATGAGAGCGAGATGTCATATGAGAGTTAGAAGAGCTGTGTACATTGGCAGCATCGAGTGCTTTTGTAAGATCTTGATAACAAAGTGTTATAAAACATTGGAATTCTTAGAAGAATAAACGCATTTATGTTTGGACAACATGCTGGCAATCCATTGATTCTGGAACTAGCAAAGCGGCGTATCTTTGCGAGATAGTAAAGAAGGAAGGACATCTAAGAAATTGCCACGTGGAAAATTAGGGAAGACAAAAACTTCAGGAGGAAACAAAATTTATTTCAGGGAAGGACAAACTAGGAATGGTAAACAAAAGATAAGCCACGAGGGAAATTTACAGAGTCGCAATATATTGCCACGTTTTTATTTTAAAACGCTAATTTTCTGTTTTGTAAAACTTTAATTTTAAAGTTCATTATTTTAAAAGTGAAATGTTTGTTAATGGAATAGACATTTTACCTCAACTCATTTTATTGCCGCCTTTGTTTACAAGCCATTTGTTTTCTTATATCTATTTTTACATATCGTTTTTATTGAGTTTTTACTAATTTTGCATGTACATCATTGACTTTTAATGAATGAGAAAAAGAAATTGAAAATAAACATATGAAAAATTAAAGTAACACCCTAAAGGAATTTATGTACAACTGAAAATTGTTTTTTTTTTTGTAACGTCTCAATATAAACATAAAAAATGACCACTCTGTTAATAAAAAATAATAAAATGAATAAATACTATGTTACAATATTCCGAGGGATGACTCGCTCCCTATTGTGTCATGTTGTCTCCTGTAGAAGGACTTTCACGCTCGACAGCTAGAGATTTGCATAAATAAATAACAAAAGAAACTTATCCCTGAAGCCTGATGTTTATAGAAGTTCCATAAACCGCGATAACTAGAAAGTAAAATGATTATATCGTGTTACTCCTGCAGAAGAGTTATCAAGCACGAGAGCTAGACAATTGACAATTGACATAATTTTATTGTCATCTTGTCAATACATGCAAAGTACACAGTCTTCATTATTTTAAAAAAGATAAATATATATATATGCATCATACTATGTACAATGAACATGACGCCTCTGCCAGCGCTGCAGAGTTTGGTGGAGAATCATCAATGGGTCTCCAGCGACACCACGTATTTCGTGATCTACAAAGAATACGTAGATCGCGTACTTCTCTGCTGAGATGATGGCGTGGTCCTCGAGTCCAACTGGAAAGCTAGAGCACGAAAGTTAGAGATTTGAAATAAAATTTAAGAAACCTATCCTTGGAAATCTGATGTTTTCACCTTCATAAGAAAGCAATATCTCAACATATTTTTACTCCTCTTCTCTTTAATCATTTTGTATCGAACCTTGTTTCTTCTATTGGTTTCAATGAAGGCTTCCCCCAAATAGGCCATAAATATAATTTTCTTTTTAAATAACAATACACAAACTATGAGGATTCACCTTAGAATGCTAAATATTAGAAACATCAATTAATATATTATGAATGACTCTGAAGTTTTGATTTTTTCATGAATTTATGTTTCAAAAATAATTGAAATATAAAAAAGATTATTCAAAAAAATAATAATCAGCTCTGAAACGATAATGAAAGTGCATCGATGACATTATTATACAATTGATGTATGAAATATTTACAATATGATAAAAAATAATAAATATTGAAAAAAAAGGCCATTGCAGAGCTCAGAGTTTTAGGATCGAACAGTGCGCCCTACTATGCCAGCAAATTGTTGATTCACCGCTTGACAACAGCATATGGCCGGTATCGACAGACAGCAATGCATTTAAAGCATTTAGCAAGGTGTTATAGATTATAAAATATGCATTTGTAATGTCTTGCCAAATGCTTTAATTTTTAAATCATTTTTTCCTGACGCGAACAAAAGTTTTTTGTCGAAACGTTGAGAATCTTTTCTGGCCGAAGTGAATTTTAAAGATGTTTTACTGTTTAGATTTGACACCTGCTCTGTGACATTCCTGTGAACAGATCCCGTCCTATTCACGCAGCACGCAGAACTTGTATTTAAAGAACTAGAACAATCAGGGCAAATAGTTTAGGATACTATTGCGCCATGCTCCCTTTCAAAGTCAAATTCCCATTGAAGGCAGAGAAGTGCAGGTGTCCCTTTGTGGGGCAAATAGGATGATCCCCCCAAGCTGAGTTATGGGGCATCTGCTTAACGTGGAGTAATCCAACTCTTTACACAACCTCCTTCATCCATCTGTCTGATTGGCTCACGTCACATTGGGCCCACGTTGTTTCTGCCGTAATACCTTACCCCAGTTTAACAAGATTTGTGTTCTGGCATCTACAGAACATGAAATAGGTATTCCTGCTCTCGGTTTGTACACTATGGAGTATTTCTTAATTAACAATCACCTTAGAGACACAAGAGAAAGATATTTATAACACCCACAGGTTCCTGGAGCTGCCAATTATCTGGGAATTAGCTTACAGCATCCCCAGGTGGCCGGCCGGCCGTACTGACCGACATTGCTCAACCCCGATGGCACAACATGCAAAACATATTTACATACTCTCTAATATATGCAATTATAAATATTTTCGAAAATAGAGCAATTCATAAATAAATCTTTATTAAAAAGGCATATATTGGATCAAAATATAATTTATTTTACCAATATATATAATTTTTTTTTCTCCCCATTGAATATAACAAAATATTTTTAAAACTTTATTCTGTTGACGTTATGTGGCGCTGAGTTTGTTGTTGACACACATTAAATATGTTATAACACCTTGATAAAGGTTGGCGTTCAGCCAACTGAAATATTGGTAAAATGATTGATATTTTGATCCAATATATGCCTTTTTAATTTAAAAAAAATATAAATATATATATACATTTTTTGACGGAATTATTTTTTGACAGGTTGTGGCTTATTAAAAATGAAGTAAAAGGGAATAAATATATTTTTATGAATAAATATAGAGCGGGGAGATGCACGCTATGTGTGAGAGATTGAATAAGTAAAAAATTATTTAAAATATAATAAAATGTCAACAGGTTTTGCTTCACGTTAATTCTAATTGAATTCGATGTTCCTTATTGAGCGCCCCTGCTGCCTTTACTTTTAGTCATATAACTGTAATTGTCCAATGGCGATCTCTCGATTCTCCTTTTAAACTCATTTTAAAAATATAAGTGCTGCTGCAAGACTGAGAACAAATTAGTTCATAATAAATACACTCATGGACAAAACTTGAGGAGTTTCTTATTTTAATGTCGCCGGTGGTCTGTTTTTTTTTTTTTCTAAGGAGATAGAGGTTGTTCACACTTGGTTATCTAGCGTATCTTCAATAAAGGTCACTGTAATACCTTACAGAGTTATTGTTCCGATATACATGCTGAAAGGTACAACTTCCTTAAGTTTTGTCCATGAGTGTATCTTTCAGAGTTATTGTCTGAATCCCGATATACATGCTAAAAGGTACAACTTGTGGACAACGCCACTGTAACCCGGGTGGGAGCTGTAGGTCCCCCAGTGTGGACACTGTGACCTAGGTGGGAGTTGTAGGGCCCCCAGTGTGGAAAGCTCCACCGTGACCCGGGTGCAGAGTGATCTCCGTGGCCCAGGAGGAAGGGTGCAGGGCGGGGCGGGGAAAGTGAAATCTGCCTGACATGAGGGAAGAGGATAAGATCTGGAGGAAGTTCGCCGAGGGATAACGCTGACCTTCCCGGACAGCAGCCACTCAGCTCCACAATGTTCTCCTGAACGTCGAATTTAGACGAATTCTCGATCTTCTTGTCACAAGCGACTCACAGATGAAATAAAACTGTCCTTTGGGTATTTTTTTTTTTAAAGGACATAATAATCATAGTGTTATAATTTCCATTTTTGTTGTTTTCAAATTTAAATAAATATTATTTTTAAATAACATACTATTTGATGGTTATGTGCTGAATGCACACAGGAGACTCCGTGGACTTACTGTGAAATCATCTACCAGTTCCTGTCTCCACACCTCCAATCCAAGCATGGATCCAACTCGATCTCCTTGCTGAAAGTAGCCCATCGTCCTAGCCGACTTCCACACTAGCCACCTCCCTTTGTTATTCCGGTGTAGGTGGCATTTCAGTGCTTAATGTAAGTTCTCTGCGCAAGATCGTAAATTTTCTTAGTGATTAAATGGCGAAAAATTCCCTTTTAGACTGTGATTCGGTTGGTACCCCCTGGGTATGGCGTTATTTTCTAGCGACTATTTCGTATCCATTATTGAATGGTAGGAAGCCGATATTCTATATGGAGTTGAATTATTGTTTTCTCTATATGATATAATATTAGTGTTATAAAAAACTGTCTTTATATATAGGGGAGACCACAACAATGGAGGGAAGAATTAATAATCATAAGACAGACTTTAGAAACAATTACCTTACATCATTTCTTATTGAAACTATACACAATCTTCAATTTGTAATAAACAACCGTACTATACAGAGATATCACAACAGAATACAATTTGTAAGAAACAACCGTACTATACAGAGATATCACAACAGAATCCAATTTGTAAGAAACAACCGTACTATACAGAGATATCACAACAGAATCCAATTTGGAATAAACAACCGTACTATACAGAGATATCACAACAGAATCCAATTTGGAATAAACAACCGTACTATACAGAGATATCACAACAGAATCCAATTTGGAATAAACAACCGTACTATACAGAGATATCACAACAGAACGTGAGAATTTCAACGGCAGTGATGGCCAAGAAACAAAACAGAAGATAGGCAGTTATTGCTAGAGAGCTGAAGTCTTGGCAGAGGATCACAACAGAATCCCAGTTGATATCCTCATAATCAAAACATTTCTTCAATAGAACCGTAAATACCAATTTATTGAAATGATTCCTAAAAACGCTATATGCCTATGTAGAGCTTCACTTCATAGAGCCTGAATGCCATCTAAAGATGTCAAAGCCACTTATGCGACACATTTACACATAATACAATAACATTTGTCAAAGCTGTTGGCGCGTAGAAACCGAGTTGTACTCAGCCGTCGACAACTTGAGGAAGACATCGATAAATTCCTGTATCCGGGTTATAATTGGCTCCACACCTCGCACAGCTCCAAACCGGAAAAATAATGTTTCTTTTAGGGCATAGTGTTCACACACACTCAATTAAACTCGCCTTTGCGGTTGAATCAACAAATGTTTGAGGCATATTTCTAAAAGAATACCTTGAGCATTCTTGATTCGCCACTGGAATATTGCTATGTGGTCTCAAATAAAGTTAAACTTGAATATGTTCAGAAATATCCCGCATTCGTGGTAGATGACGAGAACGTATTTGTCGCTGCCGCTATCGTGGAGTCGCAGAGATCTCGCAGCACGTGTCCGCGTTATGATCACAACACGAGAAACAATGACACGTAACACGTAAGTTTTTCTTATTCTGGATTCTCAAGAAGAACGCCCAGATTGGAGCCTCTCAGGTATTCCTTGTCGGTTGAGATATCATTTCTTGACGCATCTTATGTCCGACTACCAAATCTATTGCGATTGTCTTGACTGAAGAGAATCAATAGACGGCTGCACTATAGCAAAAGGTTTCTCTATCTTCACCCTACTGCACTATAGCAAAAGGTTTCTCTATCTTCACCCTACTGCACTATAGCAAAAGGTTTCTCTATCTTCACCCTACTGGACTATAGCAAAAGGTTTCTTCACCCTACTGTACTATAGCAAAAGGTTTCTCTCCTTCCATCCTACTGCACTATAGCAAAAGGTTTCTTCACCCTACTGCACTATAGCAAAAGGTTTCTTCACCCTACTGTACTATAGCAAAAGGTTTCTTCACCCTACTGTACTATAGCAAAAGGTTTCTCTATCTTCACCCTACTGCACTATAGCAAAAGGTTTCTTCACCCTACTGCACTATAGCAAAAGGTTTCTTCACCCTACTGTACTATAGCAAAAGGTTTCTTCACCCTACTGTACTATAGCAAAAGGTTTCTTCACCCTACTGTACTATAGCAAAAGGTTTCTCTCCTTCCATCCTACTGTACTATAGCAAAAGGTTTCTTCACCCTACTGTACTATAGCAAAAGGTTTCTCTCCTTTCATCCTACTCTACTATAATCGCCTATTGATCCTCGGTCTCTCTGGAGCACATTATGCGACACCTCGCCAAGCGTCCAACGGCGGGAGCACCCACTTCGCCATTTGGGATTAGAACTGAAGTAATGGTATCGATAAAAATCAAATTTTCCTTCTTTTCTCGAACCCTTCAACTTGTCGCCGTTCTAATCGAATTGCTCCGTTGACGGAAGCAGGAACTTCCCTGGAGGAAGGAAGCAGTTCCACGCCGATTCTCCCCATATTTCATCCCACATTGTCAAAATCACTAACTCCAATATCTTGCTTTGGCGAAGTTCAGACTCAAAGTTTGCAAACAATCTCCTACATACACTTGTGTAAAAATGTTTTTTATTTTCAAAACGTATTCTGTCACATGTTGAAACAGCGATTCTTTTTGGAGCGATGCCCAACCAAGGTTTTGTTGACCTTGAAACTTTTGGTTCGACCTTGATGGCAAGTAACTCGACATGTCATCCATCGTGCTGAGCGCATCATTTATTTTCTTCTGGAGAATTATATATATCACTAGTAATAGATGGAAGCATTAAAACACTGCTGTTTCTTTTGCACATAAAGCAAACTTCTACTGTCCTTACTGAGATGAAAAAATATCGGGAGGGCTTGGTTCATCAGTGGTAAATCCTCCCAGAAGTTTCGCCAATTTAATCTACCAGACCGCTTCTTAGAGCTCTAATACTGTATTGGACAAATCTGCTTATATATGCTACAATGAAGAGTGGATTCTTAGAAATGTTATTCAAGCAAACCATGGACATAACCTATTAGGACATTAGAAAATTACATATAATACTTTTGAAAATAGAGCAATCCATAAATAAATCTTTAATTTAAAAGTCATATATTGGATCAAAATATCATTTATTTACCAATATTTAAGTTGGCTGAACGCCAACCTTTATCAAAGTGTTATAACATATTTAATGTGTGTCAACAACAAACTCAGCGCCTGTTGCGCCAATTCTGTTGACGTTATGTGGCGCTGAGTTTGTTGTTGACACACATTAAATATGTTATAACACCTTGATAAAAGTTGGCGTTCAGCCAAATGAAATATTGATATTTTGATCCAATATATGACTTTTTAATTGAAATATAATACTTTAAAAACTTTTCATTTAAAATATTTCACTTTCTGCAAAAGTTTTTTTTTATTTGTATTTGAAAAACAACCAATGAAACGTTGGACCAATCTTCTACGTGAATTATTGAAAACATCAGCAAGTGCAGCGCTAGCTATCTTCAGCTGGCCCTTATGAAGATGTTCTTCCACGGCATCATGATTTTTGGGAAATATTCAACACTGCGACCTATTAGCTGGCTACGTCCTTCATCCGAGCCCTATCTGCCTTTCCCAAGGAAAAGCAATTATACCAACAGAAGATGCCACTAGAGATAAGCCACAATCTGCAGGAGGATTTGCGACCCCCAATACCATCTTCAAAACAAGAATGCTCAACCTTGAAAAATGACCTAATTTGCTCCAACTGCGAAGACCAAACTGCCCGCACCCCAGGACTTCAGATACCAAAGCTATCTAAGGAATTCCCGTGAGTTTTACTAAATTCGACAAATCCAATATTGTTGTTGATGTTGTCGTGTCCAATGAAGAGCCTCAGATGTCTCCATGCATCTCTATTACAGCAGTCACAATGTCCTATATATTGGGTGTGTAAAGCTGCTGCTCTGGGTCCATGTCAATTTTCTGCAAGGCTGCGGCCATTGCTGGGCATGAGAATATGTGGGTAGGTGTTAGTTCCAGGGCGTTACGTGTCCTGTAGGTTCTCTTGTGCCATCTGGATGTATTGTCATTCCTTTATAGTGTTTCGTTTTGAGTCTCAAGTCTTGACATGAAAAAATTACAAGAATTGAAGAGCCATCAAACAATCAGAACACCCCAGCTAATATGCAAAAGTAAACTTTACTTGTTCACAGATTTTTATTTTATTTTTTCATTTTGGAATAAATTTCTTCCAGCTTTCATCATATTTGTTCTACCTTAAAATATCAACTTATCATCATTTATCACTGAAAAGTATAATCATTTATTTTAACGCTAATTTTATTTTATAAAAATTAAATTTTATTTACATATACATTTCAAAAGAAAAATATTTGTTTATAATTTTTCCATGTTCTATTTTGTTTAGAATTTGAAAAATATTTTGTAGTTTGAATAGATTTCATCGCATTTTTAATAAATTTATAATAACAAATAGATTCATATACACTAATGGACAAACCTTAAGGAAGTTGTACCTTTCAGCATGTATATCGGGATTCAGACAATAGTCAAAGTGGAGTTGTCCACACTGGGGGACCTACAGCTCCCACCCGGGTTACAGTGGAGTTGTCCACACTGGGGGACCTACAGCTCCCACCCGGGTTACAGTGGAGTTGTCCACACTGGGGGACCTACAGCTCCCACCCGGGTTACAGTGGAGTTGTCCACACTGGGGGACCTACAGCTCTCACCCGGGTTACAGTGGAGTTGTCCACACTGGGGGACCTACAGCTCTCACCCGGGTTACAGTGGAGTTGTCCACACTGGGGGACCTACAGCTCCCACCCGGGTCACAGTGTCCACACTGGGGAACCTACAGCTCTCACCCGGGTTACAGTGGAGTTGTCCACACTGGGGGACCTACAGCTCCCACCCGGGTTACAGTGGAGTTGTCCACACTGGGGGACCTACAGCTCCCACCCGGGTCACAGTGTCCACACTGGGGAACCTACAGCTCTCACCCGGGTTACAGTGGAGTTGTCCACACTGGGGGACCTACAGCTCCCACCCGGGTTACAGTGGAGTTGTCCACACTGGGGGACCTACAGCTCCCACCCAGGTTACAGTGGAGTTGTCCACACTGGGGGACCTACAGCTCCCACCCGGGTTACAGTGGAGTTGTCCACACTGGGGGACCTACAGCTCCCACCCCGGGTTACAGTGGAGTTGTCCACACTGGGGGACCTACAGCTCCCACCCGGGTTACAGTGGAGTTGTCCACACTGGGGGACCTACAGCTCCCACCCGGGTCACAGTGTCCACACTGGGGGACCTACAGCTCCCACCCGGGTTACAGTGTCCACACTGGGGGACCTACAGCTCCCACCCGGGTCACAGTGTCCACACTGGGGGACCTACAGCTCCCACCCGGGTCACAGTGTCCACACTGGGGGACCTACAGCTCCCACCCGGGTTACAGTGTCCACACTGGGGGACCTACAGCTCCCACCCGGGTCACAGTGTCCACACTGGGGGACCTACAGCTCCCACCCGGGTCACAGTGTCCACACTGGGGGACCTACAGCTCCCACCCAGGTTACAGTGGAGTTGACCACACTGGGGGACCTACAGCTCTCACCCGGGTTACAGTGGAGTTGTCCACACTGGGGGACCTACAGCTCCCACCCGGGTTACAGTGGAGTTGTCCACACTGGGGGACCTACAACTCTCACCCGGGTTACAGTGGAGTTGTCCACACTGGGGGACCTACAGCTCCCACCCGGGTTACAGTGGAGTTGTCCACACTGGGGGACCTACAGCTCTCAACCGGGTTACAGTGGAGTTGTCCACACTGGGGGACCTACAGCTCTCACCCGGGTTACAGTGGAGTTGTCCACACTGGGGGACCTACAGCTCCCACCCGGGTTTACAGTGTCCACACTGGGGGACCTACAGCTCTCACCCGGGTTACAGTGGAGTTGACCACACTGTGGGACCTACAGCTCCCACCCGGGTTACAGTGGAGTTGTCCACACTGGGGGACCTACAGCTCTCACCCGGGTTACAGTGGAGTTGTCCACACTGGGGGACCTACAGCTCCCACCCGGGTTACAGTGGAGTTGTCCACACTGGGGGACCTACAGCTCCCACCCAGGTTACAGTGGAGTTGTCCACACTGGGGGACCTACAGCTCCCACCCGGGTTACAGTGGAGTTGTCCACACTGGGGGACCTACAGCTCCCACCCGGGTTACAGTGGAGTTGTCCACACTGGGGGACCTACAGCTCTCACCCGGGTTACAGTGGAGTTGTCCACACTGGGGGACCTACAGCTCCCACCCGGGTTACAGTGTCCACACTGGGGGACCTACAGCTCTCACCCGGGTTACAGTGGAGTTGTCCACACTGGGGGACCTACAGCTCTCACCCGGGTTACAGTGGAGTTGTCCACACTGGGGGACCTACAGCTCCCACCCGGGTTACAGTGTCCACACTGGGGGACCTACAGCTCTCACCCGGGTTACAGTGTCCACACTGGGGGACCTACAGCTCCCACCCGGGTTACAGTGGAGTTGTCCACACTGGGGGACCTACAGCTCTCACCCGGGTTACAGTGGAGTTGTCCACACTGGGGGACCTACAGCTCCCACCCGGGTTACAGTGGAGTTGTCCACACTGGGGGACCTACAACTCTCACCCGGGTTACAGTGGAGTTGTCCACACTGGGGGACCTACAGCTCCCACCCGGGTTACAGTGGAGTTGTCCACACTGGGGGACCTACAGCTCTCAACCGGGTTACAGTGGAGTTGTCCACACTGGGGGACCTACAGCTCTCACCCGGGTTACAGTGGAGTTGTCCACACTGGGGGACCTACAGCTCCCACCCGGGTTACAGTGTCCACACTGGGGGACCTACAGCTCTCACCCGGGTTACAGTGGAGTTGTCCACACTGGGGGACCTACAGCTCTCACCCGGGTTACAGTGGAGTTGTCCACACTGGGGGACCTACAGCTCCCACCCGGGTTACAGTGTCCACACTGGGGGACCTACAGCTCTCACCCGGGTTACAGTGGAGTTGTCCACACTGGGGGACCTACAGCTCTCACCCGGGTTACAGTGGAATTGTCCACACTGGGGGACCTACAGCTCTCACCCGGGTTACAGTGGAGTTGTCCACACTGGGGGACCTACAGCTCCCACCCGGGTTACAGTGGAGTTGTCCACACTGGGGGACCAACAGCTCCCACCCGGGTTACAGTGGAGTTGTCCACACTGGGGGACCTACAGCTCCCACCCGGGTCACAGTGACCACACTGGGGGACCTACATCTCTCACCCAGGTTACAGTGACCACACCAGAGCCACAGTGACAGCGAGGTTTGTGTCACCACGCCGGCACACAGGACGTGACAATGGCGACATAACGAGGTCTGAGGAATCCATCTCAGTCTGTTGACCTTCTCCCAATTAGCCGCGACGTTCTGGGCGAAACCTGGTCGTGTCACCCACCGTGCTCCCGGGGGTGGAAGTCTTGGAGGGGGACAACTACGTCTACAGTTCTAGTATTTTTATCCATTGGGCACTAGCGCGCCATCTATATATAGAAAAAATTGATAATTTCCACCAAGTTTTCAAAACTAATCAACACGATATGTTAGAACACGGTGTTACAGTTTATTTTTCACAATGTGTGAGGAGTGATTTCAGATTTTGTTTCACTCTCTATTTGAAAAAGTTAAAAAATATTCTTTCAATAACATTCTATAGAAGTTTGAGTACCGAATTTACACTAGAATCCTATCTTTTGGAAAGCAGTATCGAGAAAGCTGATAGATATAAATAGATAGAACAAATATTTGCGGTGTTTGGTGACTTATCTGATTTTGATAGGCTTTTCCTTATTTATCAATATGCTTCAATTGCTGATCACT
>CP092871.1:3261339-3276097 GCA_030710605.1 Cordylochernes scorpioides | reverse complement strand
TGTGTGGTTTTCTCTAAAAAAACTTGAAAGTATTCTAACTTGTGCGAGTAGTCTTACAACCGGGAAAGGAAAATCCCCTAAAAGGTATCCCTCCGTCATGAAAGATATGTGAATGTCTTTGTAGTGAGAGTATAGCTTAGATTTATCCATTCTTGTAAGGTCGTTTTGTATAGATTGGTCTGCCGCTGTTTTTAAGAGCCCTGTAATCGCGCTCCTCAGCGTTTCAGGGTCATCACAGGAAACAAGTGCAGGGGATCCATTATTGTTAAGCAGATTGGTGAGCTTTTTAATGAAACCGATGGGTGTGCCCGAAGCATTAGACAGTTCCCGTGTTCTATTAAAACATATACGTGGCAATCTGTCACTGCTCATATTCAACACCCGCAGCCAATACTTCAGGGTTAATTTTAAGGCTGTTACACTCAATGAGATACGACCGGTTTCTAATCTGATTAGGTAACCTGGAGTGTATCTGGGCAGATTCAGGAACCTACGGATAAATATGTCTTGTATATTGTCCAGTAAGTCTTTATGCTCTGTTGCCCACAATGGAGCGGCATACATCAGGACAGCTCTCACTATTGTATCAAATAGTTTGATTGATAAATTTATTGACTTTGCTTTTGATTTTATTAATATTGGGTGTGTGGCGTTAATTGCTGTAAGTGCTTTTCCTTTAAAGTAATTTGCCGGGTGAGTAGTTGTTATTGTTGGTGTCAGAGGGAATCCCAAGTATGTATATCTTGAAGTTATTGTTATGGGTTTATCATTCCAGAACCATCTATCCTTATTTGAGGGTTTACCTCCATTACGGAACACCATAATCTTTGACTTGGGCTCATTTAGTGTCATTAAGTTCTCATCGAGATATTCTTTCAGTATTTTGATCTTCTTTTGGAGGTTCATCCTGGACTCACCTATAATTGCTATGTCGTCGGCGTACAGCAATAAATGGATATCTCCAAATTCTGGCAAATTTACACTCGGCAGGTCTGAGTTATTATAAATTTCGATTAAGTCCGTGATAAATAATATAAATAGCAGTGGGGAAAGTGGTTCTCCCTGGAGGACTCCCGAGTTTATCTTAATACTTTCCGTAAATGATCCCTTCCATCTGATAGCTATAGTTGCTTGTTCGTAGTAACTTCTGATCGTACTTATGAATTGGTAACTTATGCCTAGGTTGTAAAGTTTTTTCCAAAGTATTGCGTGAGGTACAGTATCAAATGCCTTCCTTAGATCGACAAAAAAGACATATAGTTTTGCCCTCTTTTTTCTTAATGATAGTTGGATTAAAGTAGTTAGTGTAAATATGTGGTCAATACATGATCTTCCTTTTCTAAATTCCGCTTGTTTTCGGGTATAACCCTTCTTCCTTCGACCCATTCCTCCAGTCGTGATCTTAGGATTGATGTGAAAAGCTTTGATATATTGCTAATCAGTGCAATACCTCGGTAATATGTGGAAATCAGCTTCAATGTTTTGTTTTTTTCAGGATGTCCAAAGTAATCATGAAAGTGGTGAAGACATTTTGCCCGTAGAGAATCAGGTACAACTGCTTGGAATGGCCTCGAATTCGTATAGTGACAATGCCACTTTTAATTTGAGGGTTCTTTACAAATCGCAAGTCTGCCTGTTGTTGAGCAATCTTCATCTTATCTTCGGTTATGAATGTGCACACTGGATTCCTGGAAAGTGCGTCAACATGTGTTTGCTGTCCTCCTGCTCTGTGGATAATGGTGAACAATCTAGAAGATAGCTCCATTGACCATCTGAAAAGTCTTCCCCCAGAGTTTTTATGATTCGATAGCCATTTTAAAGTACTATGATCAGTGACAATTTGGAATGGCTTGTCTAGGTAGTTGTTGAAATGTCTGACTGCTTCGATGATGGCAAAACATTCCAACTCTGTAGCGGTGTAGCGTGACTGGGTTGGGTTGAGCCGTTTTGAGAAATAGGAAACAACCTGTTCTCTGCGCGCGCGCGCCATCTGGATGTTTCTGTGCAAGAATTGCACCAAGTCCTTGCTCTGAGGCATCAGTGTAGAGCTTACATGGTAAGGTAGGGTCATACATTGCCAGAACTGGAGGTTGTGTGATTAAATTCTTCAAAGTTTCAAATGCTTTTTGGTGAATTTCAGACCAGTGGAAATTTTTAACTTTCTTCAATAAATGTGTTAGAGGTTGTGCTATTGTACTGAAATATTTTATAAATCTCCGATAATAACTGCACAATCCGTGAAATTGCTGTATGTTTTTGACTGTTTTGGGGATTTGGAAACTTTTAACGGCTTCTATTTTCCGAGGTGAAGGTGTAACCTGATTGTATTTGATGATATATCCAAGATGTTCTATTTCTTCTCTAATAAAAGAACATTTTTGAAGCTTGAGGTTTTGGGAATATAATTTTTCTAGCACTTCTGATAGAAGGTCAAAATGTTATTCTAAAGTTTTAGAATATATGATGAAATCATCAAGATAGTTGATGCACCCCTTGTACATTAATGGATCAAGGGTTTGTTGTATGATTCGCTGAAAAGTAGCAGGGGCATTTTTCAACCCAAAGGGCATTACTAACCACTCATAAAGCCCTTCGTTGGTGATAAATGCTGTTTTCTCTGTGCTGTCTGGAGCCATTTTGACATGCCAATAACCTGAAGCGATGTCCAACGAAGTGAAATATTTCGCTCCCTGAAGACGATCGATGACTTCTTGAATGTTAGTCAGAGGCATCTTGTCGTCAAAGCCTCTTTTGGTCATCCGTCTTTGGTACGAGGGTGACTGGGAAGGCAATGGGCTTCGACTGTCTCGAACTAGTCCTTTTTTCTTTAAATCTTCAACCTGTCGTTTAATCTCATCATACTCTGAGGCTGATCTTTGATATAGTCGAAGTTGGATAGGCGGATGAGGAACGGTATGGATGTTGTGTTTTGCTATTTTGATTTTTCCTACATCAAAATAATTTTTACTAAAAATAGTTGTATATTTATGTAATATCTTGGCGAGGGTTTGATTTGTTTCTGGTCTCAAATGATTCGCCTGACATTTACAATTATACAAAGATGGTCCTTTAGTAGTCACAACACCATTCTTGATGTCGACATGAAGATTGAAAAGAGTTCCCACGTCAAGACCTAGTAGAAGGGGGTACATTAGTTTCTGAGGATGTGAAAATCTATCTGATGGGTGATGTGACTGATGGTAAGGTTGACTTTAACGCAACCAAAGCTTCTTGTTCTGGAATTAGCCTGATTGATGTAAATGGATGATGATGGTTCCGTTTGTAGATTCAAATTTTTGAATTGGGAATATGACATTATACTGATGGTTGAACCTGTATCTATGAATGCTTGTATTGGGGTGGAGTTGAATAATGTGTTGATGTTGATGAACTTGAAGATTGGTCGCTCCATTAGTTTAAATTAACTGTTGGTAAATCATTCGAGTTAGAAGATGAAGGGTTGGAAGTAGCATACAAAGTTGAGGGTTGTTCGTTTGCCTCTGTTTCTTTAGGGAATGTTTTGGGTCTATATAATCGGACAAATGGTTCTGGGGAGACCAACTGTTGACAGTGACATCGAAATATCTCTATCTTGGCTATCCCCTCACAACAACAATCTCGTTTAGTCAAGTGGCTTCATACTTTAAAGGCAAAGCGCTTGCAGCTACCGGCGAAGTATGGAAAATTATGGAGAAATCCAGGTTGAATTCATTTGGTTCATCAATGAAACTATTAGACTCGATTATCCTGTCAACTCTGCTGTATTCTGCTCCAATTTGGGCAAACGAAAAGTACAAAATCTTGGACCAAATTCAGAATAACTATCTCCGACGACTATTGAACTTGCCGAGTAACACACCAGGCTACATACTACGCATGGAAACCGGACGCTTCTCACTAGGAGTCACAGCAACCAAACTAATTCTAAAGTTCTGGTTAAGAATATTAAAAATGGAAAAATCCAGATTGCCCGCAATCTGTCTAGCCCAATTATGGGAAACGTCCACTCTGACGAATGCCTTTATAGGTTTTACAGAAAATTTAATGAATATCCTAAACTCAACTGGATTCATGTGGTTAAAGAATTGTTCAGACCCCAATATTCTACAGAAAGCAATACCTCAAATTATCAGAATCACTATAGAACAGTCTATCCAAACCGACCAATCAAGAATAACCAATTCGAAGCTACACACACACTACAAATATTTACATAAAACATTCGCAGCAGAGAACTATCTACTAAGTGAACTCCCACTGCCGGCTAAACGCCTCATTGCGCAATTGAGAATTCTATTTGTTTTATATCGAGAAGACCATATAAAATATCTAAGGACAGAAGACTTGTATTGCCAACTATGCAAAAATAGAACCGAAAATGAATTAGAACATTATATATTTGAATGCATGCCTCTTGACACGGAAAGAAAAATACTCTTCTCTAAGATAGGCCATACACACTTCACATTATATTCTTTATTATCCAACTTTATAGACAATAGTTCAGTAGCTCTAAATCTATATAACTTCCATAAAAATGCTGTAAAAAAGAAAGACTTAACCGAACATTCAAACATACCAAAAATTTCTGTTTGATGAGAAAGACAGAACCAACATCCAATTATTTGTTTAGGCAGATACGATAAGTTAACAATGATAAAACGGTGTTTACCTTACAACCCTGAACACGAGGATTTCCTGGGAAATCTCTTAAAGATTTCTTAAAAATACATGGCCCACCTGTGCTGTGTGAGAGCTTAAATGGTCTTGTTCCATATGTAAATACCTGTTTTCTTTCCTCTTTTCGCTCTCCACTTCTCCCATCCATATTTCCAAAAATTTTTTTTTTTCTCTTTTTTTGATTTTTTTTATTCTTCTTATTTTTTATTCTTTCTTATAATCTGTATATATTTACCAAATGTATATAATCTTTCTCCATTTTTTATTTCCCACTTTCATAGGTTTCTCCGTTTTGTAACCCCAAGGAGAATCCTCTGTAAGACCTGTGTGTCTTAATAAAGGCTTTTGTGTGTGTGTGTGTGTTTTGGGTCTATATGGGCATTCATTATGTCAATGAAAATTATTTAAATTTCGCATTT
Organism: Cordylochernes scorpioides; assembly: GCA_030710605.1. NCBI lineage: Eukaryota > Metazoa > Arthropoda > Arachnida > Pseudoscorpiones > Chernetidae > Cordylochernes > Cordylochernes scorpioides. The sequence goes on along the minus strand of CP092871.1, from coordinate 3,270,998 downwards.
TGCAAAATCTGCATGGGTATGGTGGCTTCGGAGGTAAAGCGACATAAGAGGTAGGATATTTAAATTTATTATCGCTAAAGGCTGGTTTGGAGTTCTTTTGTATGGAGCTAACAGCTGCCTCCAATTTTAAGGTTCCACTTACCCAATCTATATCTTCGAAATATATTGGGGCTAAGCTTATCTTCCATTGTGCTGGTAATCCTTCCGTCAACATCTGGATTTGTTCAACTTTGGATAAGGAAGTTTGTTTTAGAAGCCGGATTTTGGACTGAAAGTAGTCGTTGACGGATTCATCGCGGCGTAGATACCTCCGTTGTGCATCAATTAATGGTGTTGCTGTTGATGATCCAAATCTTGTAATAAATTTTTGTTTGATTATTACCATTGATTAATATTTGTTCCTGCATTTCATCAACATACCATTCTAAGGCTCTTCCTTCTAGATAGTAAAAGAACAAATTTCCTTTATCTTCATCTGTAACATGTAATTCAAAAAGTTTTACCCAGCTCTGGGCACGAATATCCTTCTGATCCCCGCTGTATTTTTGCAATTTTAAAATATTTTATTTCGACATAATGATTTTAGATATTATTTTTATTCTAAAAAAAAAAAATGTTTTTTCAGTATTCAATTTTCTGCTTAAAAATTAATAAATCCAAATTATGTTCACAATTGACTGAAATAAATATGATATTAAAATGAATAAAATCTTTTTGATGCTTGAATAATTGAAAATACTTGCCGGCTGCGCCAAAACTGTGGTGGTTCGTTTGGTTTTGAAGAAATGATTCAATTATTCATTCCAAGGTATTTTAATTATTACAGATAAATTATAAAAATAAATATCAATGTTAATTATTATTGTTACAAATTAAAATCTAGTAGAGAAGAGTTAGAAAAGGTTGGATGAAAATGGTTGGATGAAAATGGATGGATGAAAATGGACGTTCGCTCGTGGTGGCCGTCAAAAACAATGGTATCCTCCCACGTGCTTTCCACGTCACCACCGCCGCGCATGCGCCGACTTGGCGTCACCGCCAGCAGAGGTGGTGGCGGTTGAAAGGACTGTTCAAAATTGGCGGTGGGTCAAAACACCGTCACAATATTAATAGAATTAAAAGTTCAAATAAAAAATACAATGTAGGAGATAAGGTTAGAATATCAGAATATAAAGGTCATTTTGATAAAGGATATCTTCCTAATTTTACAAACGAAGTGTTTGAAATAAGTAAAGTTTTGTCTACTGAACCTGTCACATATAAAATTAAAGATCAGAATAATGAAGATGTAGAAGGTGGATTTTATAATGAAGAATTAGTAAAATACGATAAAGAAGATGATTTTTATAAAGTTGAGAAAATAATTAGAAGTAGAACAAGAAATGGAAAAAAGGAATATTTTGTTAAATGGTTAGGATATCCTGATAGCTTTAATAGCTGGTCTTCAGAAATTAAATATTTATAACACAATTTCTATATAAATGGAACTTTCTATAATCAACAACGAACAAAATTATCTTAAAATTAGGTTTATTTGTTCTGGTGAGGAAACAAAAGTCATTTGTGAAGATTCTTGTAATCAATTCATTATGAATGTAGATCAGTTTACAGAATTTATTTAAAAAAACTAATATACAAGAGAAATTTTATACAGGTTTTAACTGTTTATAAAAAATATTTATATATAAATGGATCACCCTATTGAACTCTGTCAAACTAACAAAAGTTTTTCAGATTGGGATTATTTTTCTGAAAATTGTGATTTTGATATTTTAACAGCTAATCATGATAATGTTAATTGGGATATAATTTGTAGTAAAAGAAAATTAACAGAAGAATTTATGAGAGAAAATATATATTATCTTAGATGGTTTTTAATACCACAATATCAAACACTTTCTGAAAATTTTATGCGTGAGTATCATGATAAATTTGATCCATATTATGAGAATTTTATTCAATATTTTCCAAGAGATATTCTTGTAAAATATCAAACATTATATGAAGATCATATTACAGAATATTTTAATAATCTAATGTATATAGATTCTCTTTGTCAATATAAAAAAATAACTGAAAATATATTGAGAGAAAATATAAATTATTTGGATTTCTCCATAGTGACGAGATATCAAGATTTAAGTATTGAATTCATTAGAGATTTTAGTGACAAGATTGATTGTTTTTTTTATTTCAGAACACGGGTTTGAAAAATATCCCGAAGAATTTGTTGTTGAATTTAAAGAAAAGATTTATTGGAATGAACCCAATATACGTTATAGATTTGATTCGAAAATAAAAGAGAAAAATTCACGTTGTCAAACTTGTGAAAATCACTATCAGAAATATTAATAAAAATAGTTTTGAAATATTTTATCAAAGAAATGAAAGAACGATGTTTTGAAAAATACGACGAGTGGGTAAATATTTAATGCTTTTTTGTTCTATTTTGATCAAAAAAGGAAACAATTTTTCTATTTTTCTATACTTTTATTTTTGTGTATTTTTTTTTTCTTAAATTCTGTTTTCTGTTATTTTTAACTTTTTCTTTCAAAAAAACCTTTGTTTTTATTTAAAATATCCTTGTTTTTTAATAAATATTGTCAAAAAAAGGACAGAAATGGTTTGAGAAAAATCGCACTTTTGTTTTTAAAAAATCGAGTGTTTTAATGCAAAATGAAAAATGTGGTGTGTCCCATAGTGGTACCCATATACTACTACTTAAGGGGGTATATTCTAAAAATGAAATGTCGGGGAATATAAAATCTTTTGAAAATGGAATAGTAAATTTAGATGATGATACTGGCACTCATTGGGTTTGTTATTATAATTCACCTAATTTTCCTTATGTTGAGTTTGGTATTTCACCTCCTGAATCAATAATTAAATATCTAAAAACCTCTAAAAAGAAAATTTTATATAATACTAGACAGATACAAGATTTAGAATCAACAAAATGCGGTTATTATTGTATGAATTATATAAAGGAAAGGAATAAGAATATTAGTCCTTATGATTTGATTGAATATAAATGAGGAAAGGAAAAGGAGCTATTGTTGTTGTTGTCGTGTCCAATCAAGAGCCTCAGATGTCTCCATGCATCTCTATCACAGCAGCAGCAATGTGGAGATATCAGTTTTGCTCTTCATTGGAAAATGGGTGCCGTTGCCACGTTAGTCACCTTGGACTAACGTGGCAACGGCACCCATCCAAAGAAGTTATTAATAAAACTATAAGCAAATTACCATTTGAAATACATTTAACTGGTCACAATTTTACAGGTCCAGGAACACAATTTCTTACTGGAAAAACTAGATTGAATCCTGATTTAAGTTATAAATCATGGAGTAAGCCTATTAATAGAGTGGATGACACAGCCTACAAACACGATATATGTTATTTGAAAAATAAAGATACTAAAACAAGAAACGAGATCTGTGATAAACAAATGTTTAACGACTTGGATAATATTAAAAACCTTATTTTAACGAACGAATAGAAAGAGGTATTGTTAAACCGATTATATGGAGTAAAAATACATTCGGTTTAGGTCCTCTAATATATTGTGTTAAATGTAGAAAGTAAACAAAAACTATAAATATTAAGACAGAAAAAGATAAGAGAGGAAAAAATAGAATATCTGGTAAATGTTCGGTTTGTAATACTAATAAATACAAATATGGAAGCCTATCTTGAAAAACGAATTTATGTCTATAGAAAGAGTTATAATTATTTCAGCAATATCAATATTTATCTTTTAATTTCTAAATTTGTTTTATCTTCGAGTGGTTTAGCTGCTTTTGCGTTTGTTCCGTTAGCTGCTTTAAGTTTAAGTGCTTCAGTTGTAGATATTATTGAAAGACAATTGAAGTTAAACGATAGAAAAGAAGAATATAAAATGGCAATGAAATTTTATGAAGGTTTATTGAATACTTTCAAAATTAATAACGATGAAGAAGAAATTTATAGAATAGAATAAAAATTTGTTAAAACTCTACAATTTTTACCAAGAGAAAAATATATGAAGGCTGCAAAACTTAATGGCTATCAATGGATTTAATACTATATAAATGAACTACTTTCTCAAGTGTGGAAGGAATACAGAAAGTCAAAGTGAAGAAGAATATAAAACATAGAAAGGAAGATTGATGGTAAAATCAGTATGTAAAGAGTGTGGATGGAAAAGATTTAGATTTGCAAAAAAGAAAAAAGAAGAAGAAGAACCTTCAAAAAAAGAAGATAAATAAACCCCAAAAAAAGCCTCGAAGAAATCTACTCCAATCCCGAAACAGGATACAGAGGAATCAACGATTTCGTGAGAAAAACAGGTTATTCTCAAAAAGAAGTGAGTGAATTTCTTCACAAACAAGACGTACATACTCTTCATAAACCTATTAAAAAGAAAATTGAAACAAGAAGAGTATATACACCATATAAAGATTATCAATGGGTGTCTGATTTAGCTTTTATTCAAAAAGATATAGGTTTTGAATATATATTAACATTTATTGACGCATTCACCAAATATGCTTGGGCAATACCAATAAGAAACAAGACTGGAGACGAAATTACAAATGCCTTCCGTGAGATATTCAAAGAAAGGAAACCGGAAATACTGCAAACAGATAAGGGCTAGGAATATATCAACAGTGTGACGCAGAACCTCCTAAAGAAACATAATATCGAATGGTTTGCTACACAAAATGTGACAAAAGCTAGTATTGTTGAACGGTTTAATAGGACTTTAAACAGTTAATGAATAAATATTCAACACACAATAATACTAGAAATTGGATTGATACTTTACCTTCACTCGTTAAAAATTATAATAATTCCTTTCATACTTCTATAAAAATGACTCCTGTTGAAGCAAGTAAACCAGAAAATGAAAATAAGGTCTATTATAATTTTTATATTAATAGAATTAAAAGTTCAAATAAAAAATACAATGTAGGAGATAAGGTTAGAATATCAAAATATAAAGGTCATTTTGATAAAGGATATCTTCCTATCAGGCTTTGTGGCTTTTTTTGTTACTTCAAGATAAAGCATTAATCGCTGTTTGAACCTTCGCCAATTTTCCGCTACTTTACCCTGCAAGGCGAGTTCGCTAGGCCTAACAAAGTCCATGTTTTCTTTTTTTCACTAATATTTGTCAATAATATATTTATTTGAAAAAGTACTCACTCTTTTCCGCTGCCAACATTTTGTTTATGTTGTTCTTTTTGCCTCTTTGATTACGCAGAATGCAACTGAACTAAGTTCTTTATTTATTAACCTATGTTTTTATATCCTTGTTCTATATATATAAGAATGTTTACTAATCGAGTCTGCCGTGTTTCTGGATCAACTTGTCAGTTCAATCATATCAGTCTTCAAAAATTAAATATTTATAAAATAATTTATATATAAATGGAACTTTCTATAATCAACAACGAACAAAATTATCTTAAAATTAGGTTTATTTGTTCTGGTGAGGAAACAAAAGTCATTTTTGAAGATTCTTGTAATCAATTCATTATGAATGTAGATCAGTTTACAGAATTTATATTAAAAAAAATAATATACAAGAGAAATTTATACAGCTTTTAACTGTTTATAAAAAATATTTCTATATAAATGGATCACCTCATTGCACTCTGTCGATCTAACAAAAGTGTTTTAGATTGGGATTATATTTCTGAAAATTGTGATTTTGAAATTTTAACAGCTAATCGTGATAATGTTAATTGGGATATAATTTGTAGAAAAAGAAAATTAACAGAAGAATTTATGAGAGAAAATATAGATTATCTTAGATGGTTTTTGATATCACAATATCAAACACTTTCTGAAACTATGCGTGAGTATCATGATAAGTTTGATCCATATTATGAGAATTTTATTCAATATTTTCCAAGATATATTCTTGTAAAATATCAAACATTATATGAAGATCTTATTACAGAATATTTTAATAATCTGATGTATGAAAAAAAAAACTGAAAATATATTGAGAGAAAATATAAATTATTTGGATTTCTCCATAGTGACGAGATATCAAGATTTAAGTATTGAATTCATTAGAGATTTTAGTGACAAGATTGATTGGTTGCTTATTTCAGAACACGGGTTTGAACAATATCTCGAAGAATTTGTTGTTGAATTTAAATAAAAGATTTATTGGAATGGACCCAATATACGTTATAGATTTGATTCGGAATTTATAGAGAAAAATTCACGTTGTCAAACTTGTGAAAATCACTATCAGAAATATTAATAAAAATAGTTTCAATATATTTTATCAAAGAAATGAAAGAACGATGTTTTGAAAAATACGACGAGTGGTTAAATATTTAATGTTTTTTTGTTCTCTTTTGATCAAAAAAAGGAAACAATTTTTCTATTTTTCTATACTTTTATTTTTGTGTGTTTTTTCCTAAATTCAGTTTTTTTGTTATTTTTAACTTTTCATATCAAAAAACCTTTGTTTTTATTTAAAATATTCTTGTTTTTTAAAAAATATGGGAAAAAAAGGACAGAAATGGTGTGTGAAAAATCTCACTTTTGTTTTAAAAAATCGAGTGTTTTGATGCAAAATGAAAAATGTGGTGTGTCCCATAGTGGTACCCATAAACTACTACTGTGGTGTCTTGTTCATGGAGCAGATCAGATCGGTCCGTGCACCCTGATCACAATACCGCCCAACTGAGATGGTGGTGGTGTCTTGTCAATGGAGTAGATCGGTCCGTTCACCCTGATCACAATACCGCCCAACTGAGATGGTGGTGGTGTCTTGTCCATGGAGCAGATCAGATCGGTCCGTGCACCCTGATCACAATACCGCCCAACTGAGATGGTGGTGGTGTCTTGTCAATGGAGTAGATCGGTCCGTTCACCCTGATCACAATACCGCCCAACTGAGATGGTGGTCTTGTCCATGGAGCAGATCAGATCGGTCGGTGCACCCTGTTCACAATACCGCCCAACTGAGATGGTGGTGGTGTCTTGTCCATGGAGTAGATCGGTTCGTGCACCCTGATCACAATACCGGTGAACTAAGGTGGTGGTGGTGTCTTGTCCATGGAGCAGATCAGATCGGTCCGTGCACCCTGATCACAATACAGGCTAATCGAGGTTGTGGTGGTGTCTTGTCCATGGAGCAGATCAGATCGGTCCGTGCACCCTGATCACAATACCGCCCAACTGAGATGGTGGAGGTGTCTTGTCCATGAAGCAGGTCAGATCAATCCATGCACACTGATCACAATACCGGCTAACCGAGGTGGTGGTGGTGTCTTGTCCATGGAGCAGATCAGATCGGTCCGTGCATCCTGATCACAATAACGGTCAACTGAGGTGGTGGTGGTGTCTTGTCCATGGAGCAGATCAGATCGGTCCGTGCATCCTGATCACAATACCGCCCAACTGAGATGGTGGTGGTGTCTTGTCCATGGAGCAGATCAGATCGGTCCGTGCACCCTGATCACAATACCGCCCAACTGAGATGGTGGTGGTGTCTTGTCCATGGAGCAGATCAGATCGGTCCGTGCATCCTGATCACAATACCGGCTAACCGAGGTGGTGGTGGTGGTGTCTTGTCCATGGAGCAGATCAGATCGGTCCGTGCACCCTGATCACAATACCGGCTAACCGAGATGCCTTGTCCGTGAAATATTATTCAAATAGCGAATAACACAGGTCCCTGTTATCCAATCTATCCCCAATGTCAAGAGGAAGAGCAAACTGTGGAACATGTCAACTGCCCAGTATTCCAACTACAGCGATCCCAGACTGGACTGTCCTCATTCAATGACACTGCCCTGTTGAATCTACCAAGAAACAAACCGGCCTGGAAACACTTGGTGAACTGGGTAACTAAGGCTACCAAGACTGACTCCACAGGACAGCCCGGGTAGTTGGGTATCTACGCTCCAGGAGCCTGGGTTACCTCTCTGTTACTTCTACTTTCCAGATAGCTGGTGGTTTGTACGCTACAGGAACCTGGGTTACCTATTCCAAATAATAGCAAACTTTTGAATAATGATTTTGGTGGTGGTGCTTATCTCCATGATTAAACCAATTGCTGAAGTCCACTCCTCTCCAATTTTTCGATGGTAGTTATAGGCCTGGAAAATAGGTCCTTTATTGTCAGTTCTGAGCATGACAAATATGTTTTGGAGAAGCTTCTGCACTATTACATTTCAAGCAGTTATTGAAGGTTTTTTTTTGTCCATTTTGAAATTTTGAAAGTTTAATAAACAGCCTGTTTGCTTTACATACTATGTTTAAAATGTTAATACCCTGAAGTCTTCAAAAAATAAAAATCCAAGGACCTCGTGGTACCTGCGTCTAAATAACCCTAACACAACATCTCGTTAAGAAATCAGAAGTAGAGATGTTGACTCTAACTAACACTGTCAGGAAGGAAGAAACACCGAACTACTTGTGGCCACTGGAGAGACTGGGTGGAAGAGACAAAGCTAGGCTCCATGGGTATCGATCGATGCTTTCAGAGCAACAATCTGTTTTGGAGATCAGAAATAGGAGATTTTGAATATACAAAGGGCGTTAGGAAAGTTATGTAATACGCTCCAACATGTGCGCATGCGTGGTCACGGGTTCGAAGGTATTGTACATATTGTTGCGTTGTTGGTTGACAAAGAATAACTACCGTGGGTACAAAGGATCTTTAGGACTTTATTTAAGCCTAATAAATAAAATAATTACAGAAGAATGCAAAATAAAACAACAATAAAGAAAACAGCAGTTACAAACTCACCAGCTGCCGCACCGTGAAGGAAAGCAGGAGCAGAACAGGAGACAGAATTTCGTAGAACCTTCTAGAATCTTCCAGGAAGTACACCGGCGTCGGTGATAAGCAGCAGTCCGACCTCTTGAGACGAAGCGTTTGCTTGGAATTCACCACGTAGCTTCGTTCTTCTACTACTTCTTATCGTTCTTCTCTCTCTGGCATGAGTTCCTCATCTCTATATATCCCGGAGTAGGTCTTTCCAGAACGGTCATGGTTGGTCAGCCAATCAGAAAGCCGCCAGCGCTAAGCCTTGTGCAATCGCTACTGATTGGCCAATCAGTTGTTCTCCGATTTTTCTACAATTTTCTTGAACATTCTGAAACATTCTATTTTGGAAGGCGCCCGTTTTTATTTCACATAACAATTCAAAACTGGAGCAAGCAAGAACAAAGTGGCGCGTCCACAACACTGGCCTCAGCTTAAATCCAGGTTCAGCTCAATATCTGCTTACATCTCGTTAGATTGGAATAACTACTTGTTGAATGAGTGGTCAGACTGAAATAGATATGGCCGTTCTACAGAGATATATCACAAACAATGTTCTGATACATTTAGTAGATACTAGCTTTAATGCATTTATTTAAAAGGAGAGATGATTTTTTTAAAATTACAGTAGAACCTCCCTTTAGCTGACACCCCACTAGCGGACACCTCTCCACAAAGGACAGTTTTCATTTGCAAAATTACCATTTTTACTCTTTATCAACTCTCCGGTAAGAGGACACCTCTCCCTAAAGGACACTTTGGCTCTGCAATTAGGTTTCCTTTACAGGGAGGTAGTTCTACTGTATTATCACCGTTCGGCAATTTTGCAATGCATTCTATCCTAAGATTGGTCCTACTTGCTCGAACTAAAGATTCTAGT
>CP092871.1:3244307-3261239 GCA_030710605.1 Cordylochernes scorpioides | reverse complement strand
ATAACCGAGAGAGTCCAAGATTTATATTTGTCGCATACCTCGCGACATTTGCATGATATTGACTTGTTTCGTATATTTTTACATACTTTCTTTTAAAGGATGGTAGATTTGTATATCCGCGAGAAGCGCGATACCTATATATAGGTCAAAGGATGAATAAAGTTAGAGTTTTCTTTAGTGAGAAATCGTCTCGTGTTAATTCTTGTCGTAGAACACGACAATATGGCGCAGCCGACAGGATCACTAGTCTTATATTTCAGGGATGATAAGGTGATCGGATTTGGTTTACACTCTGGTGAGGAGATTATTGACATTCCAGAAGAATACCAGTCACCAGAGTGTCATGAAAGGACTTTTAGGTATGGCAAGAAACCAATGGCTTTTTATCTGAAAAAGGATTCAAACCGATTTGTTGGCGTTCCAAATGGCCTTATACAATGGTATGCAAATGGAGAATTTGATAAAATTAAGCTTATTAAGCAAGACATGCAAGAGGAAGAAATGGACTTGGCAGATTCGACCATGGAGAGTATCCTCAGGACGATGGCCAACCAGCAGCGTTTAATGACCGACTTTCTGCTTACTAATAAGAGTGAAATCAGGGTAGGTAGGCCAGTCAAAATGGATGTGGCTACCTTTGATGGAAGAAACGTGGATCCTAAAATTTGGATCAAAGTATATGAAAACATCTGTGAAAACAACGGATGGGTTAGAGACAAGGCTAGAATCAATGGAATGCGATCATACCTATCAGGATCGGCCTTGTTATGGTTCGATAACAAATACCAGGATGAAGAGGAATATTGTTGGAAGGATTGGAAGCAGGAATTTATGGGTTCTTTTAACGAAAATCCCATTGTGAGTTACGACCATGCTTTCAATTGGAGATATCGAGGAGGATCCTTGGTGGAGTATTTTTACCAGAAACAAGGAAAGATGCGACTTGGTATGCCTGGCCTTAGTGAGGAATTGTTGATTATTGGGATAATTCATGGACTTCCCCAGCATATGCAGGAACAACTGGCCACGGCAAATATCAAATGCAAGCAAAGTCTACTCAAACTCCTGGAGAACATCAGGCCGTCTGCAAGAACTCCTGGCACAGTCAAGAAACCAGTTCATTTCACTGAAAATAGTGACACGAGGTTATACCATGCGGAAAATGATGGAAATGGTTTGTATTTGTCAAAAAAAACTGACGAGTATGGGTTCGCCGATCCCATGGTCAAAATCGACCATTTTTTCGATTTGTGATTCTCCCCATTCCTTAATTGATGTGACGATAAACTCTCACTTAGTAAAGGCCTATCTGGACAGCGGTTCTTCTCTCAACCTGATACACGAAAATTTAACACAAAAAAACAAGTGGAAAACATACCCTACCAAGACTTTAATAAACACGATCAACCAGAATAAATTCACTGCTACCGAAGCCATTGATCTGGTTTTGGAGGCTGGGGAGCAAACAATCAAGATCCAGGCTATTGTCCTCCCAGATATGCCCTTTGATCTGTTAATTGGTAAGCCTACGTTAAAATCCATGAAAGTGAAGTGGGACTTCTTTACAGATCAAATAAGTTTCTTTTCTGAAACTGGCCCGAACCTCGTTACCAGGAGGGATGTCGAGGTCAAATACCCCAGCCTTTGCAAAAGGACTTCGCCAATAATTTCAAAATTTGAGGTGGACTTTGGACTGCAAGAAAACTTTCGAGTTGTCAGTGCAAAGCCATATCGGTTGGAGAATACCAAAAGAAACTGGTTAAATGTAAAAATTAGATCGATGCTAAGCGAAGGAATAATTAGACCATCAAACTCGGCATTTGCATCTCCATGCATAGTAATTCCAAAAAAGAATGGAGACTATCGATTATGTGTCGACTATCGAAGGATTAACGATGAAACACTTTTGGATCCTTTTCCCTTTCCTCGAATAGACGACATTATTAATGTGTTCGGAGGATGTCGTTTTTTCTCAAAGCTCGACTTGAAGGATGGATTTTGGCAACTTGGCGTATCAGAAAATACTCGAAAATACACTGCCTTCGTAACTCCATCTGGTCATTACGAGTTTCTAAAGCTTCCGTTTGGATGGAAGAATTCTCCAGCTAAGTTCCAGAGAATAATGACTACAATTCTAGGAGACCTACTGGGTGATAAGGTGGTAGCTTATATCGATGACATCTGTTGTGGTGGCTATACTCAGGAGGATTGCTCCATTTTGACGCATAGAATTCTTGAACGACTGACCACTGCGGGCCTAGTGTTAAATCTTGATAAATGTCAATTTTGCGTCCCTCGCATAGACTTATTGGGGAGAGTTATCGATGGAGACACAAAGAAAATAAGGGCTGAAGTTACCGAAAAGGTTCGAAATATGAAACGTCCATACAATTTGAGGTCCTTACAGTGTTTCACCGGATTGACTAATCATTTCCGCGCCTTTATAAAAGATTATGCTCACATAGTAAGACCATTGGACAAATTAAAAGGAAAAGATGTAACCTTCGAATGGGATTCTGAATGCGAGACGGCCTACCAAAAACTTATCGCACTTATTACTGAGGAACCAATTCTTAGGGTTCCTGATGGGAGATTGCCATTCGAGCTATCAACGGATGCCAGCTACTATGGAACGGGAGCCATTTTATATCAAAGGGACCTCCAAGAAAAAAAATGTAAACAACTTCGGGTAATTAGCTATTACTCCTACACCTTTACAAAAGCCGAACAAAATTATTCCGTTACCGAGAAAGAGTGCTTGGCGGTATTAAAGGCTGTGAAACATTTTCGTTCCTACTTGGAGAGTCGCCCTTTTGTGGTACATACTGATCACAGAGCCTTAACTCAACTTTTAAGTTGTGGAGAACTTAGAGACCGTTTAGCCAGGTGGCAGTTATTCCTGCGCTCCTTTAATATCATAATAAATCATCGGTCGGGAAAGGAACTGAGGGACGCCGACGCGTTGTCACGATTGTGTGTAAGCGTCCCAGACAAGTCTGATGAACAGACGTTCTGGTTGAAGCATAAAGCTTTAGAGCTGGAATACGACGAACAGAGAAAGTCCTATTTGGTGACTCCTGAACAAGTTCCTGGCATTCTCGGCTTGTATCATGATGATCCGAAATCCGGTGGCCACTCGGGATTCTGGAGGACTTATTACACAATTAAGAATCGATTTTGGTGGCGAAATATGAAGGGGGACATTCGACGTTATGTCCAAACGTGTTCCACCTGTCAGAAGGTGAAGGCCAAATATAGATCTACCTCTGACCAGATGAGTTTGCCTGTTCAATCTCATGTTCCCTTTCATACGGTTCATGTTGACTTCGCAGAACTCAAAAGAAATCAGAATCCAATGCCTCTACCCAGTCATTCTTAGTAGTGATTGATGAAGCTACTCGGATTGTATACGCCAAAAGTATGAAACAGTCGGGTAAAGCCCTAAAGGAATACTTTGCGGACCATCCCATTCTTAAAAATGTAAAGAAAATTATTTCCGATCGAGGTACCTCCTTTACTCGAGGGGAATTTTACAACTGGACGCAGGAGAAGGGAATCGGGTTTCTTCATACCAGTCCATATCACCCTGCGGGAAATGGTCTGGCCGAGAGAGTGATTCAAGAAAATTAAGACCTTCATGGAATGCTACCCACAGTTCCCTAAAGGATGGAAATGTTGCTTGGAGGCAGCCGTCCATTATCATAATCGACATCATAATACCTATCTGGGATGCTCTCCATGGTACAAATGGAAGGGAACAGTGCCGGTAGTGCCTGCTGATGAGGAATTGGGCTTACAACTCCATAGAATTGAAACGGAGACTAATGACAAACAGCGCCATAACTACCGCCTGCGCACTAAATATTATTACAACCGAAATCGAAGAAGACCTGCTGATGTCAAACCTGGAGATTCGATTCTGGTGAAACACCAATACACAGGTAAACAGCGACTGCAGACTGGACCTCATGTTGTTACTGATGTAAAGATGGTGGACGGCTGTGTTAAATATGTCCTCTATGAATCAGAACGAGGAACCCAGAGTGCCCACATCACCAACATCATTAAGTTTCATCCTAGACCACCAGGAGTCCCATCACGGGAGTGATGAGGGGTCATGGGGGGGGAGTCTGTCGCATACCTCGCGACATTTGCATGATATTGACTTGTTTCGTATATTTTTACATACTTTCTTTTAAAGGATGGTAGATTTGTATATCCGCGAGAAGCGCGATACCTATATATAGGTCAAAGGATGAGTAAAGTTAGAGTTTTCTTTAGTGAGAAATCGTCTCGTGTTAATTCTTGTCGTAGAACACGACAATATTTAATTTAGAATTTCGTTGATTTCAATGTAGTCGCTGAGCTAAAGAAAAACTACACGTTGATTGGCTTTAATAAGCCTTTAATAGGTCATGTGATAGTAGAGAACCAATCAGAGAGCGAATAAACAGAACAAAAATGCCTTTAAACCATTATTAAGGCGTATTTGAATAGATATTTGAATTGTTTTGACGGATTTGAGGAACTTTAGAAAATAAATGTATTTTTACGTTTGTTTTCTCTCACAAGAGAGAAAGACATTTCTATATACAAATGGACTGTGTTTTTTATTCCAGCTAGATCCTGAACAAACCACATTTTAGTTATATTAATTATCTGATGGATTTGTAGGCGAGAATTTGGGTAAATTAAATATTGAAAAGTGAACAGTAAGGTTATAACGTAATCTTCCTTCAGTAAAATTATAAAAGACAATTTGCTGAGAGAAATTGTATTGTATTCATAGGAAGGCTGAGACTGACCGTGGCAGAAGAATCTAATGGAATTAACTTTCTTAAGCTTTTTTCCCCAAGAAATCCCTAAATACTTTCGTCCAAATTTTTATAATACACAATTTGTTACAAACCACGGAAATTTCAAAAGTTTTTTTTAAATAGAATAAAGGCAGTGGAGGATTCAAGTTGTTTTTGTCGTATTGAGGAACAAACCTCAAGGCATCTACTGATCGATTGCCCAGCATTTCAAGATTATAGAATGAAGAATGAACTAGTTGTTTGTGAACTTAACAATTTGATTTACGATAAAAAAAATCATATTTAAAGTTTAATTCATTTTGTAAATACATTCTAAACGTTCTACAAAATCTGGATCTCTAGTGTTTTCATGTGTTGAATTATGTAAATAACTTATGTAAATAAACTTTTCTCCTTGTTTGGCGCAAGTATTCCTTGCGGGATATAGCGCTTTGGAAATAAAATAATTGATAATTGAATAGAGACTAACGGCGCGGTTTCATGAAGTCGTCAACTATCAGACTTAATGTCGAGTTGTGCGGTGGTCTGATCAGATGTCGCCTATCTGTTTCTTAATATCTGCATTCAATGTGTTGTCGCAGAGGTTTGTGGACTTTGAAATCTCTGGAGATGATAATATCGGAGATCTGATCCACAGTGCGAGCAAGTTCGATCGTTGTTGTCACAGAGTCCTGTCAATATTGTAGATGTGGTGTTTCAAAGTTTGATTTTTGGAAGCATGGAAATTACAAGTCTGGGAGATGCTGCCACTTTCTGAGGTATCGTTTAGACTAAAAGAAAACCAAAATCCATAGAAGAAAGGATGTAGATACCTTATCTCCAGCTCTCTTATCAACGTCCTGTCACTAGTGTCGTAAACAACAGGCTTGCACAGCTGGCATCATTATATAGGACATGACCTCACCTGTAGATGGTTACATCACTGAGGTCGGTTATAGTGCAATAAGATATAAGCTATAGCGCAATAAAACGTTAGGTTCGAGTGGTGAATAAATTGCACCTATGTAATACACCAACTAGAAGCCCATCAAATAAAATTTAATTGTAGAGATTGAAGAACGAGAGGAAGGGTGTCCTTGGCTTGCACGAAAGGCCCATTGTTTTTGTAAACTATAATTTATCAATAACTCAATTTTAAAATATATTTTATTATCATTTTTGTAGCTTTGGTACTATCTTTAATGCTATTGTCAATATTGTTTCAACGAAAAGAACTTACTCCAATCAGAAGTTTATCTGTGCCGAAAGTAGAAAATTAACAGTAAGGGCAACCATATATCTTCTCGCTCTAGAGAGTTAGACCCCCTTAATTCTGTGTTGACTTATAAATCTGAACTTCACCGGGGTAACCAGTTTCGAGGAGCCATTATTGTTTGCCACCAGGGTATGAACGGTACTGAAGGGCTACAGAACACCAGCTGATAAACTTCATGAAACAACGAAAACTGGCGTTTTCTGGACATGTGATGCGCGGATCAGCAGGAGAGACATTGCTGACAGTGTTGGAGGGAAAGCTCCAGGGGAAGAGATCGAGGGGAAGGAGATGACAGGGATACATAGACGATCTGAAACAATGGACTGGACGACACACCTACGAGGAGATGAATAAGATGGCGGAGGAAGTATGGAGAGACCATGTGGCCAGCTACCCTCAGTAGAGGAAGGCACTGAAGGAGGGAGATATGGAGAGACCATGTGGCCAGCCACCCTCAGTAGTGGAAGGCATTGAAGGAGGGAGATATGGAGAGACCATGTGGCCAGCTACCCTCAGTAGAGGTAGGCACTGAAGGAGGGAGATATGGAGAGACCATGTGGCCAGCCACCCTCAGTAGAGGAAGGCACTGAAGGAGGGAGGTATGGAGAGACCATGTGGCCCACTCTCAGTAGAGGAAGGCACTGAAGGAGGGAGATATGGAGAGACCATGTGGCCAACCACCCTCAGTAGAGGAAGGCATTCAAGGAGGAGGATGACCTGTATTATTTCCAGGACTTTTCAAGCCAATAATAAAACGCCGATATAAACATCAACAAAGTCTTGAGCGCCCTTACCGCGAGTCCATGGATGAATACATCACCAGAAATATATTTCCCGTTAAAGCAATCATTGTTTACAATAAGAATATGAAGAATTAAAAGACACTTCGGTCAGTAAATATTTGAATTATCTCTACGTTTCGACAAAAAATGTTTGTCCTCGTTAGGAACAAATAAAAATTAAACATTTGGTAAGGCGTTAAAATTATTCTCTAGAGAATTTACTGGCCGAAGTGTCTTTAAATTCTAAACCTTTGAATGTCGGCCAGGAAATCTCAGCCTTCATGGTGTCTGGTTATTGATACAATGGCACCTCGTCCATGAGAAAGACTCTATTTCCATATATGAGCGAGTTTATTAGTGATTATCATTTTATTAGCGAAATAACCAGAGTAGCTAATTAAATAATAATACTCTGTTCTATGTTTAAATACTAAAGTGTGAGTTCGATACTGTGGTACCATGGACCCTGTACTGCATTTGTTACATAACATTTTTACAAAATTTGTTTTTTGTACTGAAGAAGTCTATAAAATATTTTGTTTGGAACCCGTTAACACTTCTCTTTTGAAGAAAAGCATATTTTGATTTTCTTTTTTTTTTTAATGGTAAAACGGCTAGGCGGGTCTCGTCAAAATTGACCCTGTCAACTGTCAAATTATATTGACAAACGTTTGCACTTTTATCTCAGTTTTTAGTGGGAAGAAGGATGTTTTCGTTTGTTAGTGAACCAATCGCTCCTGCCTTCTCATTGGACGAATGTGGCCATGTTTGTATATATAAGAGGGGACTATGGTATTGCGAGGAGACCAGAGTGTGGTAGATTATTGTGTTGAGACGCTTAAAGTGTTCTCTGCGTGATTTATCTATGTCTGGTGATCTCCTCGCATACCTGTGTGACCTCGGTCCGATCCCTACCAACGCTACAATAAAAGATAAGTGCTGTTTTGTTTTTATATAGCAAATAGTGAGTTTTTATTTTGCTTCCTTTTATTGTTGTTGTACTTTTGAGTGTACGTTTTTCCGTGTGTTAAGTTACTATAGGCCATAGTAATTTGCACATTGTGTGATAACCCGTAAAAGTAATTTTGTCGCCACAATTGACCTCAGTTGGTAACCGAGTTGCAAAAATATAATTTCTTCCACCAGATATATACTCATGGACATAAGGAAGTGGTAAATATTTTATGTCGCCGGTCGTCTATTATTTTTTAAGGAGACAGAGGAAATCTTGTTGACACTTGGTTATCTCTTGTTTGTCTTCAATAAAGTTCACTGTAATATCTTTTATTGTCTGAATTCCGATATACATGCTAAAAGGTACAACTTCCTTAAGTTTTGTACATGAGTGTATATTGGTTATCTCGTGTGTCTTCAATAAAGGTCACTGTAATATTTTTCAGAGTTATTGTCTCAATCCCGATATACATGCTAAAAGGTACAACTTCCTCAAGTTGAGTGTATATTGGTTATCTCGTGTGTCTTCAATAAAGGTCACTGTTATATCTTTCAGAGTTATTGTCTCAATCCCGATATACATGCTAAAAGGTACAACTTCCTCAAGTTTTGTCCATGAGTGTATATCGATTATCTCGTGTGTCTTCAATAAAGGTCACTGTAATATTTTTCAGAGTTATTGTCTCAATCCCGATATACATGTTAAAAGGTACAACTTCCTCAAGTTGAGTGTATATCGGTTATCTCGTGTGTCTTCAATAAAGGTCACTGTAATATTTTTCAGAGTTATTGTCTGAATTCCGATATACATGCTAAAAGGTACAACTTCCTCAAGTTGAGTGTATATCGGTTATCTCGTGTGTCTTCAATAAAGGTCACTGTAATATCTTTCAGAGTTATTGTCTCAATCCCGATATACATGCTAAAAGGTACAACTTCCTCAAGTGTTGTCCATGAGTGTATATCGATTATCTCGTGTGTCTTCAATAAAGGTCACTGTAATATTTTTCAGAGTTATTGTCTCAATCCCGATATACATGTTAAAAGGTACAACTTCCTCAAGTTGAGTGTATATCGGTTATCTCGTGTGTCTTCAATAAAGGTCACTGTAATATCTTTCAGAGTTATTGTCTGAATCCCGATATACATGCTAAAAGGTACAACTTCCTCAAGTGTTGTCCATGAGTGTATATCGATTATCTCGTGTGTCTTCAATAAAGGTCACTGTAATATCTTTCAGAGTTATTGTCTGAATCCCGATATACATGATAAAAGGTACAACTTCCTTAAGTGTTGTCCATGAGTGTATATTGGTTATCTCGTGTGTCTTCATTAACGGTCACTGTAATATCTTTCAGAGTTATTGTCTCAATCCCGATATACATGCTGAAAGGTACAACTTCCTCAAGTTGAGTGTATATTAGATATATTGTTTTAAAGCTTGCCACCAGTCTATGTAATGATGCTAACCAGTTTGGTAAGCAATTAATCCTATTCGCCAACTGTATCGATATTTGTTTCTTTTATTCCAAACTTCTTACGGTTCACACTCGATAGGTGGAAGGATGGTCTAAACCGTTGGTTTTCGACCGCTACGACCCGCACTTTTTCTGTTTAAAAAAATAAATTGCTCAAATGGCCCCCGATTCTTACAAAGGTCCAACCCCACCAGCGAATGCAAGTAACCAAATTGGCTCTGGCACATTTGTAAGTGCAAAAGTCGAACTGCTTTTCACATGTGTAGACATGTGGTGCCCTTACACCCATGGATGTCTTACATCCGATGTCTTACATCATGGATGTCTTACATCCGAGGAAGACTTCATTCACTCACGGTGTTTGTGCAGGATGGAAGACAAGAAGGAGTCGCCTCCCGTTAAGGAGGAATCTCAACAAAGTGGATCTCTTTCCTTTGACTGCCTCCCGTATTCCACGAAGGTACCCAGTAATGTCCCAGAAGAACCGAAGATGAAAGATATTTTTTACAGCAAAGAAAAGAAGGATATTTCTTACAGCAAAGAAAAGAAAGAGGAGATTTTTTACAGCAAAGAAATTAAGATAGAACTAATTAAAAGCTATCTACTGCTCTCAGATTTTGAAAATGAATATAACTATAAAATGTGTTTGATATTTATGGCAGTTCTAGAACTAATCGCTGAAGCTCCTCAATGTTTTGATCAAGAAATTTCCACTTTTATTCGTTCTATCAGAAAAAAGTTCGCATCTCCGAAAAGAATTTCAGATCCTTCCCTTTTGGAAAATTATATTGAAAAAGAAAAAATGGTCGTGACTCTTGAAATTTTTCGTGGTATAGCGATAAGCAAGCGTGAGTGGGAAAATCGCGATGTCAAAACCTTGTTCAAAGCTCAGGACGCGAAACCTGGCATAACTGTTAAAGAATTCCAAACTCTAATGAAAGAAGTCATCACTGATCCCATGAGAGATGAACCACTTATTTATATAAATGACATGGACGACCAAAAGCCAAAAAGAATTATACTCACAGAATCCTTTTTTGAACTTGCTGAAGAGGCTTTGAAGAAAAAAACGGGTTCTGATAAGATCACTCTCCTCCTGGAAGATGAAGTGCTCAGTGATGAAGATGAGTACGATGAAGAAGATGAGGAGGAGGAGGATGAAATCATCCACCCGGAATTCAAACAAATCCTTACAGACGTAATGAAGAAATCGTGTGATAGAAACTCGAACTTTGATGAAATTTTCTTCCATTTGATAATCAACATCTTCCCAGTATTCAAAGATAAGTTCAAAAACATTGAAACAAAAATCCAAAAATATGAGAATAATCTTTGGGTAAAAATCTGCGAAATAAAACCTAAACAAGTAAATATAAGCAACATTATGGACTATCTGATGGAGCTATACTATGAACTGAACATGGCAAACGAAATGTATGTCACAATAGAGAGTAGCTCACTTTGGGATAACCTTTCTATTTTGCTAACTAAAGCTGTTGATGAGGCGAACAACAAATATATTGAAATGACTAAACAGCTACGAAAAGATTATTGTACTCGGCTAACAAAGGTGGAAGATGTCTTCATGGACGACCACATTCAGCGGTTGCTAACGACCAAAGAGCTGGACGAGTACCGCTCCTGCAGCACCAAAGATAAGAACCTGCACTTCTACTATCAGGTCAAGAAGTTGCTGCCTGTGCTGTCTATCACTGCCCCGTACATCTCCAGGGTAATTCTGGATGTCAACAGCGACGCCATCTTGGAGTATCTGGATCTCTGCAAGCTTGCCACCATCCTACTCAAGAGAGAGGATTACCAGAGTAGCATCTGTAAGGACCTCCTTACATCGGAGATTCTGGACTCCCAAGTCTCAAGACTGGAAGACGACCTCTCATATAAGTTAAGCCAAAGACGTATCTATGAAAGACTAATGGAAATATTGGGTAAATCCGATTCGATCAGAGAACTGCCAAAACGCTATGTGCATTCTCCTCATGAGAAGCTACTAACTACAGGGCCTTCGAAGCGCTAGTAGCTGAACCTCTAAACTGAAGAGAGCTATATTTATGATGAATTCTAACAAGAAAATAAAAGACGTATTCAGTTATTCAGTATAAAAAGAGTTACTGAGAAAATGTTAAAAATTTTAAGTTTACAGGCAACACGCCATGAACTATTTATTTTTGATACAATTTTTTATTTTTTATATCAATTTTTAAATGTGCTGAAGAAGGATTATCTTGGAGCACAGAATCCAACTTTGGTAATATATTTATCGACACGGATTTTACAAATATAATGAATGCATATTTTAAGCATATATTTATTAAATATTACTTTTATAAATGTGGACTCGTTGCGCCACATATTTACAACTTGTTAAGAACTTGTTATATATATTGGATTGAATAAAATATTTATTTGCCATTATATCGGTTGGCTAAACGCCAACGTTTGTCAAAGCATTACATTTTTGTATAATTTATAGAACAATCCATGTTTAAATATTTATACAAAAATGGAATGCCTTGACAAAGGTTGGTGTTTAGCCAATCGAAATATTGGCAAATAAATATTTTGTTCAATCCAATATAGGTATTTTTCTTATCTAAAGATAGCCGGGATATCGCGTTTTGCGTATTGAAATAAAAAATGCAAATCTAAAGATATATATATATCTCTTTTTTTTTCTTTCATTTTTTCATATATATATATACATATATTTATTTTAAAGATTGGGTAATCCATAATAATATCTATAAATAAATAAAAGGCATATATTGGATCTAAATTTATTATTCAACCAATTTATTATTCAGATAGTTTCTTACTTTGATCTTGTATAGCATGAGTGGATCACACGTGATTTAGTTTAAATCAAAGAAAAGCCTTGATAAAGAGAGGCGTTTTGCCCCTAGAAATATTGGTTGAATAATAAATTTAGATCCAATATATGTCTTTTATTTATTTATATATTTATATTATACATATATTTATGTATAATAGTACAA
Organism: Cordylochernes scorpioides; assembly: GCA_030710605.1. Taxonomy (NCBI): domain Eukaryota; kingdom Metazoa; phylum Arthropoda; class Arachnida; order Pseudoscorpiones; family Chernetidae; genus Cordylochernes; species Cordylochernes scorpioides. The sequence continues at coordinate 3,248,939 of CP092871.1, read as the reverse complement.
ATGTGATATTGTATATATACATATGGGTATATTCTGGGCCTAAATAAATATTTTTTATTCAATAAAAATTCAATATTTGGACAGGCTGGGTGTCGATATTCTTATGAGGGAAGTTTTTACTTTCTAAAATGTTTTATTACTATCTCACTCAACTGATGAGTGAAGATATCAAATAAAACTTTCTTCACTTCAAAATTCCCAGATGAATAAAAATGAAGAGTCTGTCGAAACTTTGATGCATAGATTCTCTTCATTTCGACCCAGAATCCTGCCTTGTGGAGTCTACTCGATATAGTCTTATCTTAGTAGGACATCTAAAATACATTTTAAAAACATAAAAGATTTTTTATATAATACAATATAATACGGCTTATAATTGTATAACGACATTTGAAAAGTATCCCGCATGTGTTTCTTTTGAACCAAAAATTGAAATTTATTTTAAGGAGAAATAACGATTTTTGGATCAAAAGAAACACATGCGGGATCATTTTCAAATGTCGTGTTACAAGATTTTTTTTTTTTTCGAAAATAGAGCAAACCATAAATATACACAGTAGAACCTGGTGGATAATTCTGAAACATCTTTAATTCAAATATTTATTTTGGTCCCTAGAATTTCCTATAAATGGAATTGTCATTTTTAATTCAAATTTTTCAATAATTTGATTCTTTTGTATCCTTGGGATTCGAATTATCTAAATTCGACTGTATCTTCAATTAAAAAGGAATTGGATCAAAAAATAATTTATTTTTCAATATTTCAGTTGGCTGAAAGCCTCTCTCTTCCTATGAATATGTTACAATACCTTGAAAATTGTTGGCGTTCAGTTAACTGAAATATTGGTGAATTAATTATATTTTGTTCCAATATTATCTTTTTATAGTTAAATAAAAATTTATTTAAGAAATTATCAATGTCCTCAACCAGATATATATTTTATATACTCAAAACATACTAGATCTTTGGCATTTTTATTTATATATATATGTCGTAGCTAAATGAAGAGGCGCAGCCGTTATGCCTAGCGAACAGCGCACCCGCGATGTCTGCCACCTTTATTTTTTGTCGAGCTTTTATACATGGATGAATTTACATATTTACATTTTAACACAAGCGTAACATATTTACATACTTATTTTGACGAAAATAAATTATATCTCTTATCATTAACTATACAAATTATGACATATATATTTGAAAATTGAAAAATAATTTATTGAGACTTTTAGTTAATTGATACAAAAATTAATGAGAATTACAAAAATTGATGAGAATTTACAATTTAGTGATTAAATATAGAAAGCTGTTCACAGGAAGGGAGGCTCCTACATCTTATCCTCCACCAGACAAGGACAGGATCTCTCAGTTCAATGTTGACATAATATTTATAAAGACACGTCTTGACAGACTATAATTATGAAAATATAATGCTAAAAAATATATACACTTTTTCTTCCTTTATACATAAATATGATTTGTTTAGAAAATAGAGCAATCCATACTTAAATCACTAGATATTAAAAAGGCATATATAAAGGCATAAATAAAGACATATATATTTTATTCAATCAAATATATGCCTTTTTTACTATTTGTGATAAATATGATTGTTATTATATATATTGTTAATCACATTTTTAATTGTTTATATAAAACTATATGTTGATTGATTGATTTTGGTGATGATTAACGATTACTGAATTGTGGTTTTAAAATTAAAATTCAGTAATATTAAATAATATATATTAAAATATAGATCAAATGGTTCCCCTGGGTGAAAATATATATATAGAGGGAAGCATGGGTTGTTTGATTGATTGTGTTGTTTAATGGTGCTCTGCACACACCAGAATGTTTATTAGAGTTGGTGTAGAGAATGAAAGAATATTTATAAGAGCGTTACCTAGGACAATGACTTCCACAGTACTGGAGGGCTCTGAGCCGTTATCTGCGGTACAGACATATACTCCAGCGTCCTGATCCTATACTGAAGACACCTCAAGATGGTCTCCTATTTCTTGGGATTTTCTCCAGGATATCTTCGGTGAGCCACTGGCTTGACATGGGACAGTCAGTCTGTTGCCTATTCTGACTTCCACTCTAGGTGGAGGTGCTTCTATCCACTTGGGAGGTGCTTCTACTCTGAGGAATACAGTTAGAGTTGGTGTAGTGAGGATAGTTCTGGTATGTCTTATATGAGAGAGAGAGTATAAACGGCTATATTAAATTAGAGCAAAATTCTTTGTTTATTTATATACCCATAAATCATAAACCTCTATATTAATTCTATACACAGTTAAACCTATCTATAGCGCTCCCTCTAAATAGCGCCTTCCTCTCTATAGCGCCCGATTTTAAACATTAAAATGCAAACATTTTACATTAAAAGTGACCTGTCTATATCACCCCCTCTCTATAGTACCCTATTTTGGTGAGTCCCAAGAGGAGGCGCTATAGACAGGTTTAACTGTATATATTTTTCTATGATATTTATGATTCTTATTCCATAGTGCCCATCATTGTTTCGTCTACAGGGATAAAGACAAATTTGTCAGTTTCACAAGTCCAAGATTGACAAACTATTCTCTGATTCGCTGACCTGTCACAGCTGCATATCTACTTGTGCTACCAGCTCTACAGTTCAAAAGAAACGTTGAAAATATGGAAAAATGCAAAAAAAAAAAAGCCTAGAAGACTCTCTCTATTTATATCTATTTTTTCATATATTCATCAATTATATAATCTTAGTTATTCATATTTATTCTGTATTTAACCTTATATAATCTTATATGGACAGTGAAAAAAAAGTAGTTTCAATCAATCAATACTATAAATGAGTAAATAATAATATAAATATAAGTATTGAAAATAGAGCAATACATAAATAAATCTTTGAATTAAAAAGGCATATATTGGATCAAATATCATTTCTTTTACCAATATTTCACAGTTGGCTGAACTCCAACCTTTATCAAGGTGTTAAAATATTTTAAAGTGTGTCAACAACAAACTCAGCGCCACATAATGCTGTTGACGTTATGTGGCGCTGAGTTTGTTGTTGACACACTTTAAAATGTTATAATACCTTGATAAAGGTTGGCGTTAAGCCAACTGTAATATTGGTAAAATAAAAGATATTTTGATCCAATATATGCCTTTTTAATTATAAATATAATTATTTTGAAAATAGAGCAATTCATACTTAATTCATTAGATAATAAAATCCAATTTAATATATAATCCAATTCAAATCCAATATATGCCTTTTATTATCTAAAATATAATTGTGTAAATATAAATGAGTAAATAATAAAACCCATTTATTTATTAACACTATCTACCATTGTTATCTTTATATTGGCCGGGACATGTCTTTGTAAGACACGAGATAATAAAAGCATTTTGTTTTATTGGTTTAAAAGTGTTTATTTCCTATATTTGACAACTTCATATATCACACATACACAAGCTTTATTAAGACATTACGTCTTATACAGACGATTCTCCTGTTAGAAATGAATCTAAAAAGAAATGAGAAACAGGGGTAGAAACCGAATCCTCGCTCAGAAATAAGAAGAAGAAGAAAGGAAAGAATATCTATGTACAAAAGTTGAGACTATATATCTCTTTTTCTGTGCTTGGAACACAGTGAAGAAGTAGACTATTGAATAAATGGTTGCATTTTGTGAAGAAAAAATATTTCCACACAGTTCAGTTACTTTTTTAGGTTTTTTTACTCCTTGCAGTCTTGGAAAAATTAAAGAACTTTAAGATAGCTGACCCATTATCCATCAAGTTTGAAAGAAAGGAATACAGCGAAAAGTGTGGATGAGCAGCTCTACCGCGAAAAGTTTCTCTTTCCATAGTGAGAGACGTACATTTAAATATAAAGTGTTCCAGTTCGGATGTGATTAAACTTTGATGTGATAAATAAAGAGAGATTCTAGGTGCTACCTAAAAATATAGTTGTCTTATTATTGACTGGTTTAACCTTGTAGGATGGTTGATACAGGTTCTGGGAAGATGCAAGACGCGTCTGAGGAGAGAATCAAGACTGAAGAATCTGCCAAACCGCATCCTGGTTCAACAATATGAGCTGGTACACTTGACTGGTACTGTCCATTACAGCGTGTCTACGCCCAGGCTCTGCTTCGCCTAGACGCCCTAAGCTTCTTCAGGTTCCGGGGGGCCGACCTTTCTCCAATGGCATCTTTCTACTCCTGAATGGTAGGCTGACTGAGATCTATCTACCACCAAAAACAACTCAATTCTTTGCAAAAGAGTGCCATAGCCCGGCACCAATGTCTCCAGATGAGTATCAATTTTCCAAACTGGTGTTGTTTTGAATCTGGTAGTTGTCTGGGCCGTCGAGAGATGGCGTAGTTTCTCGTCCTTTTTTTTTTTTTTTTGATGGAATTTTGAATATATCAAAAAAATTACTCTCAAGTTTAATCAATATAAATGTATTGAAACTTTTCATCTTTTAAATGTATTCTATTGATCACCAATCACTGTGTGGAGAGCACAACAAGCCGCAACATCAGCTTTGGCAAATTCATGCCAAAGAATTCAGACCTGTGCCCCACATCAGTACAGGGGCCACGCCGCACGTCGTACAGATGGCGATC
>CP092871.1:3118476-3244207 GCA_030710605.1 Cordylochernes scorpioides | reverse complement strand
CCCCCAAGCTGAGTTATGGGGCATCTGCTTAACGTGGAGTAATCCAACTCTTTACACAACCTCCTTCATCCATCTGTCTGATTGGCTCACGTCACATTGGGCCCACGTTGTTTCTGCCGTAATACCTTACCCCAGTTTAACAAGATTTGTGTTCTGGCATCTACAGACCATGAAATGGATATTTCTGCTCTCAGTTTGCACACTATGGAGTATTTCTTAATTAACAATCACCTTAGAGACACAAGAGAAAGATATTTATAACACCCAGGTTCCTGGAGCTACCAATTATCTGGGAATTAGCTTACAGCATCCCCAGGTGGCCGGCCGGCCGTACTGACCGACATTGCTCAACCCCGATGGCACAACATGCAAAACATATTTACATACTCTCTAATATATGCAATTATACATATTTTTGAAAATAGAGCAATTCATAAATAAATCTTTATTAAAAAGGCATATATTGGATCAAAATATCATTTATTTTACCAATATATATCAAATTGAATATAACAAAATATTTTAAAACTTAATTCTGTTGACGTTATATACAAGGTATGTCCCATAAGTTCCCGGACTAGGTCCATAAAAAAAAAGGTAAGATTTAAAAAAAAAATTTTATTAAAACATTTCAAAGTAATCCCCCCTTGCTTCAACGCACCAGCGCCATCGTTTCTCCCAATTGTCGAAACAGTTTTTATAGGCCTCTTTTGGAATGCTCTTCAATGCCAGCAGCGATTTTTCTATTATGTCTTCCCTGGTGTCAAAATGTCTTCCTTTTAGAACTGCTTTGAGTTTGGGGAACAGGAAAAAGTCATTTGGTGCGATGTCTGGGGAATAGGGTGGTTGAGGTAGGATTTCTGTCCCGTTTTTCGCCAAAAAACTCGTCACCAAGTGCGCTGTGTGAGGGCGGGCATTGTCATGGTGTAGGATCCAGTCACCATTAGTCCATTTTTCTGGCCTTTTTTTTTCGAATCGCTTCCCTTAGACGGCAAAGAATGCTCAAATACATTTCCTTAGTAACTGTTTGACCTGCAAGAAGATACTCGTGATGAACAATGCCCTTGTTATCCAAAAAGGCGACCAGCAACACCTTGTTTCTGGATTTCAATATCCTGGATTTTTTGGGTCTAGGCTCACCCTGACCTCTCCACTCGGCAGATTGACGCTTGGTTTCAGGGTCATAGCCATAGACCCATGTCTCGTCGCCTGTGATTATCTTGTCTTTCCATTCCGGATCCGTTCTTGTCATTTCCAGCATGTCCTCACAGGTTGAAAGCCGACACAGTTTTTGCTCATTAGTGAGGAATCTTGGGATGAATTTTGCAGGAGTCTTTTTGAGCCTCAAATCTTCGGTTACGATCCTTCCAATCGTTGTTTTAGAGATGCCTGTGTCTTGCTCTAGCTCCAGCAAAGTGGTTCGAGGATTTTCTTTTATCAAATCGGTGATTTTTTTGCACATTTTCATCAGTCCTTTGAAATGTTGGGCGTCCTTGACGAGGATCATCTTCAATGGAAATTCTGCCAGCTTTAAATCTAGAATGCCATTCAAAAACAGTTGTTCTCTTTGGGGCGTTATTGGGGAATGCTTTATTAAGCATTTCGAAAGTGTTGGTTGCTGATATTTGAAGTTTCACACAAAATTCTATGCAAATCCTCTGCTTCAATTTTTGTTCCATCGTAAAATCGCCGCAGCGCAAGGTGTAACCTTTAAATAAATTATAATAACTTTGGCGCGCGCGCACGTACCGCCTCGATATTGGTACCACCGTGTTGCCAGATATTTTTTTCTATAATAAACTGTCAAATTTATTTACATATTTCATTTATTTATTTTTTTATGGACCCAGTCCGGGAACTTATGGGACATACCTTGTATATGTGGCGCTAAGTTTGTTGCTGACACACATTAAATATTTTATAATACCTAGATAAAGGTTGGCGTTCAGCCAACTGAAATATTGGTAAAATATATGATATTTTGAGCCAATATATGCCTTTTTAATATATAAATATATATTTACATTTTTTGACGGATTTTGCTGATTTTGGTGTCGCCGGTGGTCTATTTTTTTTTTCCTAAGGAGATAAAGGTTGTTTACACTTGGTTATCTAGCGTGTCTTCAATAAAGGTCACTGTAATATCTTTCAGAGGTATTATCTGAATCCCGATATACATGCTGAAAGGTACAACTTCCTTAAGTTTTTCCCATGAGTGTATCTTTCAGAGTTATTGTCTGAATCCCGATATACATGCTGAAAGGTACAACTTCCTTAAGTTTTTCCCATGAGTGTATCTTTCAGAGTTATTGTCTGAATCCCGATATACATGCTGAAAGGTACAACTTCCTTAAGTTTTATCCATGAGTGTATCTTTCAGAGTTATTGTCTGAATCCCGATATACATGCTAAAAGGTAAAACTTCCTTAAGTTTTATCTATGAGTGTATCTCTCAGAGTTAAAAATGAACTAAAAAGGGAATAAATATTTTTTGAATAAATATAGAAGCGGGGAGAGGAACGCTATCATATATTATGTGTGAGATTGAATAAGTAAAAAAAAAGTTAAAATATAATAAAATGTCAACAGGTTTTGCTTCACGTTAATCCTCATTGCATTCGATGATCATTATTGAGCGCCCCTGCTGCCGTTACTTTTAGCCATATAAATATAATTGTCCAATGGTGATCTCTTGATTCTCCTTTTAAGCGAATTTTAAAAATAAAAGTGTTGCTGCAAGACTGAGAACAAATGAGTTCATAATAAATACACTCATGGACAAAACTTGAGGAGTTTCATATTTTGATTTCGCCGGTTTTTTTCCTAAGGAGATAGAGGTTGTTCACACTTGGTTATCTAGCGTGTCTTCAATAAAGGTCACTGTAATACCTTTCAGAGTTATTGTTCCGATATACATGCTGAAAGGTACAACTTGTGGACAACTCCACTGTAACCCGGGTGGGAGCTGTAGGTCCCCCAGTGTGGACACTGTGACCTAGGTGGGAGTTGTAGGTCCCCCAGTGTGGACAACTCCACTGTAACCCGGGTGGGAGCTGTAGGTCCCCCAGTGTGGACAACTCCACTGTAACCCGGGTGGGAGCTGTAGGTCCCCCAGTGTGGACACTGTGACCTAGGTGGGAGTTGTAGGGCCCCCAGTGTGGAAAGCTCCACCGTGACCCGGGTGCAGAGTGATCTCCGTGGCCCAGGAGGAAGGGTGCAGGGCGGGGCGGGGAAAGTGAAATCTGCCTGACATGAGGGAAGAGGATAAGATCTGGAGGAAGTTCGCCGAGGGATAACGCTGACCTTCCCGGACAGCAGCCACTCAGCTCCACAATGTTCTCCTGAAAGTCGAATTTGGACGAATTCTTGTCACAAGCGACTCACAGATGAAATAAAACTGTCCTTTGGGTCTTTTTTTAAGGACATAATAATCATATAAAAGGGCGTACCTGGATCTGTAAAGAGAAAAAAAAAACAACAATTTTTTTCTTAAAATATTTCGAGAGATTGCTCCCTCTGTATCAATTTATTGCACAGTGAAGAATTTAATTTAGCAATTATTGTAATTTGTATTACAAATAATTTGTAAATTAAATTCACTGTGCAATAAATTGATAAAGAGGGAGCAATCTCTCGAAATATTTTAAGAAAAAAAAAATTTTTTTTTTCTTTACAGATCCAGGTACGCCCTTTTATATAATCTTAATTAATGGATCGCCTTTTGACTCAAATAATAATCATAGTTTTATAATTTCCATTTTTGTTGTTTTCAAATTTAAATAAATATTATTTTGATGGTTATGTGCTGAATGCACACAGGAGACTCCGTGGACTTATTGTGAAACCATCTACCAGCTCCTGTCAATCCAAGCATGGATCCAACTCGATCTCCTTGCTGAAAGTAGCCCATCGTCCTAGCCGACTTCCACACTAGCCACCTCCCTTTGTTATTCCGGTGTAGGAGGCATTACAGTGCTTAATGTGAGTTCTCTGCGCAAGATCGTAAATTTTCTTGGTGATTAAATGGCGCAAATTCCCTTTTAGACTGTGATTCGGTTGGTACCCCCTGGGTAAGGCGTTATTTTCTAGCGACTATTTCGTATCCATTATTGTATGGTAGGAAGCCGATATTCTATATGGAGTTGAAATATTGTTTTCTCTATATGATATAATATTAGTGTTATAAAACTGTCTTTATATGTATATAGGGGAGACCACAACATTGGAGGGAAGAATTAATCATCATAAGACAGCCTTTAGAAACAATTACCTTACATCATTTCTTATAGAAACAATGCACAATATCCAATTTGGAATAAACAACCGTACTATACAGAGATATCACAACAGAATCCAATTTGGAATAAACAACCGTACTATACAGAGATATCACAACAGAATCCAATTTGGAATAAACAACCGTACTATACAGAGATATCACAACAGAATCCAATTTGGAATAAACAACCGTACTATACAGAGATATCACAACAGAATCCAATTTGGAATAAACAACCGTACTATACAGAGATATCACAACAGAATCCAATTTGGAATAAACAACCGTACTATACAGAGATATCACAACAGAATCCAATTTGGAATAAACAACCGTACTATACAGAGATATCACAACAGAATCCAATTTGTAAGAAACAACCGTACTATACAGAGATATCACAACAGAATCCAATTTGTAAGAAACAACCGTACTATACAGAGATATCACAACAGAATCCAATTTGGAATAAACAACCGTACTATAAAGAGATATCACAACAGAATCCAATTTGTAAGAAACAACCGTACTATACAGAGATATCACAACAGAATCCAATTTGTAAGAAACAACCGTACTATACAGAGATATCACAACAGAATCCAATTTGGAATAAACAACCGTACTATACAGAGATATCACAACAGAATCCAATTTGGAATAAACAACCGTACTATACAGAGATATCACAACAGAATCCAATTTGTAAGAAACAACCGTACTATACAGAGATATCACAACAGAATCCAATTTGGAATAAACAACCGTACTATACAGAGATATCACAACAGAATCCAATTTGTAAGAAACAACCGTACTATACAGAGATATCACAACAGAATCCAATTTGGAATAAACAACCGTACTATACAGAGATATCACAACAGAATCCAATTTGTAAGAAACAACCGTACTATACAGAGATATCACAACAGAATCCAATTTGGAATAAAAAACCGTACTATACAGAGATATCACAACAGAATCCAATTTGTAAGAAACAACCGTACTATACAGAGATATCACAACAGAATCCAATTTGGAATAAACAACCGTACTATACAGAGATATCACAACAGAATCCAATTTGTAAGAAACAACCGTACTATACAGAGATATCACAAAAGAATCCAATTTGTAAGAAACAACCGTACTATACAGAGATATCACAACAGAATCCAATTTGTAAGAAACAACCGTACTATACAGAGATATCACAACAGAATCCAATTTGTAAGAAACAACCGTATTATACAGAGATATCACAACAGAATCCAATTTGTAAGAAACAACCGTATTATACAGAGATATCACAACAGAATCCAATTTGTAAGAAACAACCGTATTATACAGAGATATCACAACAGAATCCAAATTGTAAGAAACAACCGTATTATACAGAGATATCACAACAGAACGTGGGAATTTCAGCGGCAGTGATGGTCAAGAAACAAAACAGAAGAGACGCAGTTATTGCTAGAGAGCTGAAGTATTGGCAAAGTATCACAACAGAATCCCAGTTGATATCCTAATAATCAAAACATTTCTTCAATAGAACCGTAAATACCATTTTATTCAAATGATTCCTAAAAACGCTTTACGCCTATGTAGAGCTTCACTTCATGGAGCCTGAATGCCATCTAAAGATGTCAAAGCCATTTATGCGACACATTTACACATAATACAATAACATTTGTCAAAGATGTTGGCGCGTAGAAACCGAGTTGTACTCAGCCGTCTACAGCTTGAGGAAGACATCGATAAATTCCTGTATCCGGGTTATAATTGGCTCCACACCTCGCACAGCTCCAAACCGGAAAAATAATGTTTCTTTTAGGGCATAGTGTTCACACACACTCAATTAAACTCGCCTTTGCGGTTGAATCAACAAAGGTTTGAGGCATATTTCTAGAAGAATACCTTGAGCATTCTTGATTCGGCACTGGAATATTGTTAGGTGGTCTCAAATAAAGTTAAAGTTGGATATGTTCAGAAATATCCCGCATTCGTGGTAGATGACGAGAACGTATTTGTCGCTGCCGCTATCGTGGAGTCGCAGAGATCTCGCAGCACGTGTCCGCGTTATGATCACAACACGGGAAACAATGACACGTAACACGTAAGTTTTTCTTATTCTGGATTCTCAAGAAGAACGCCCAGATTGGAGCCTCTCCTTGTCGGTTGAGATATCATTTCTTGATGCATCTTATGTCCGACTACCAAATCTATTGCGATTGTCTTGTCTGAGGATGATCAATAGACGGCTGCACTATAGCAAAAGGTTTCTTCATCCTGCTGCACTATAGCAAAAGGTTTCTCTATCTTCATCCTGCTGCACTATAGAAAAATGTTTCTCTCCTTTCATCCTACTGTACTATAATCGCCTATTGATCCTCGGTCTCTCTGGAGCACATTATGCGACACCTCGCCAAGCGTCCAACGGCGGGAGCACCCACTTCGCCATTTGGAATTAGAAATGAAGTAATGGTATCGAGAAAAATCGAATTTTCCTTCTTTTCTCGAATCCTTCAACTTGTCGCCGTTCTAATCGAATTGCTCCATTGACGGAAGCAGGAACTTCCCTGGAGGAAGGAAGCAGTTCCACGCCGATTCTCCCCATATTTCATCCCACATTGTCAAAATCACTAACTCCAATATCTTGCTTTGGCGAAGTTCAGACTCAAAGTTTGCAAACAATCTACTACATACACTTGTGTAAAAATGTTTTTTTCATTTTCAAAACGTATTCTGTCACATGTTGAAACAGCGATTCTTTTTGGAGCGATGCCCAACCAAGGTTTTGTTGACCTTGAAACTTTTGGTTTGACCTTGATGGCAAGTAACTCGACATGTCATCCATCGTGCTGAGCGCATCATTTATTTTCTTCTGGAGAATTATATATATCACTAGTAATAGATGAAAGCATTAAAACACTGATGTTACTTTTGCACATAAAGCAAACTTCTACTATCCTTACTGAGATGAAAAATATCGGGAGGTCTTGGTTCATCAGTGGTGAACCCTCCCAGCAGTTTCGCTAATTTAATCTACCAGACCGCTTCTTAGAGCTCTAATACTGTATTGGACAATTCTGCTTATATATGCTACACTGAAGAGTGGATTCTTAGAAATGTTATTCAAGCAAACTATGGACATAACCTATTAAGACATAAGAAAATTACATATAGTACTTTTGAAAATAGAGCGATCCATAAATAAATCTTCAATTTAAAAGTCATATATTGGATCAAAATATCATTTATTTTACCAATATTTCAGTTGGCTGAACGCCAACCTTTATCAAGGTGTTATAACATTTAATGTGTGTCAACAACAAACTCAGCGCCTGTTGCGCCAATTCTGTTGACGTTATGTGGCGCTGAGTTTGTTGTTGACACACATTAAATATGTTATAACACCTTGATAAAAGTTGGCGTTCATCCAACTGAAATATTGATATTTTGATCCAATATATGACTTTTTAATTAAAATATAATACTTAAAAAACTTTTCATTTAATATGGTTCACTTTCTGCAAAAGTTTTTTTTTATTTGTATTTTAAAAACAACCAATGAAACGTTGGACCACTCTTCTACGTGAATTCTTGAAAACATCAGCAAGTGCAGCGCTAACTATCTTCAGCTGGCCCTTATGAAGATGTCCTTCCACGGCATCATGATTTTTGGGAAATATTCAACACTGCGACCTATTAGCTGGCTACGTTCTTCATCCGAGCCCTATCTGCCTTTCCCAAGGAAAAGCAATTATACCAACAGAAGATGCCACTAGAGATAAGCCCCAATCTGCAGGAGGATTTGCGACCCCCAATAGCATCTTCAAAACAAGAATGCTCAACCTTGAAACATGACCTAATTTGCTCCAACTGCGAAGACCAAACTGCCCGCACCCCAGGACTTCTGATACCAAAGCTATCTAAGGAATTCCCGTGAATTTTACTAAACTATTGTTGTGGATGTTGTCGTGTCCAATGAAGAGCCTCAGATGTATTCATACATCTCTATCACTGCAGTCACAATGCCCTCTATATTGGGTGTGTAAAGCTGCTGCTCTGGGTCCATGTCAATTTCTTGTCATTGTTGTTGGTGTGTCCAATGAAGAGCCTCAGATGTCTCCATACATCTCTATCACTGCAGTCACAATGTCCTCTATATTGGGTGTGTAAAGCTGCTGCTCTGGGTCCATGTCAATTTTCTGCAAGGCTACGGCCATTGCTGGGCATGAGAATATGTGGGTAGGTGTTAGTTCCAGGGCGTTACATGTCCTGTAGGTTCTCTTGTGCCATCTGGATGTATTGTCATTCCTTTAAAATGTTTTGTTCTGAGTCTTAAGTCTTGACAAGAATAAATGACAAGAATTGAAGAGCCACCAAACAATCACCCCAGCTAATATATGCAAAAGTAAATTTTACTTGTTCACAGATTTTTTTTTTTTTCTATTTTGGAATAAATTTCTTCCTGTTTTCATTATATTTATTCTACCTTAAAATATCAACTTATCATCATTTATCACTGAAAGTATAATACTTTATTTTAGCGCTAATTTTATTTTATAAAAAAGTAAATTTTATTTACATATACAAAAAAAAAAAAAAATCTAACTGTGTGCATAGCTTGGCAAAAATTCCACTCCTAACAGATTATATAGAATCCAGAATAATCAAATTTGATCTAGCTCAAATGTCCATTGAAGATCTAATTACTTACGAACCCCATGCTCCAAGTATAGTCAAATCATTCTTACACGCAAAAATGAATGAAATTTTTGAGAACACTAATGAAATTTTCAGAAGCTTTTTCGTATTAGGAATTCCAAGATTTTTCCGTCCAAATTTTTATAATATCCAATTCATTACAGATCATGGCAATTTTGGGAAATTTTTGGCAACTATCGGCGCCGTGAAGGAACCAGGATGCTTCTGCGGAGGTGAAATTCAAGACGCGAGACATCTACTTCTGGAGTGCCCAATTTTCCGGGATTTTAGGGAAAATAGATTTGGTCGTATTGGACAGCTTGATGAATTTGTAGACAAAAAAGAAAAGTATAAAAATTTTGATCAATTTTGTAAATACATATACAACTTTTTCTTGATTTGGAAAAAAGAGAAGGAATCTTAGAAAAAAAAAAAAAGAACTGCGATGCTTGCTCTGTGTGTTTTGCTTTGTTGTTTGTTTTTCTCTTTGGACAATTTTCTTTAGTTAATTTATGTAAAATAATGAATTGAACAGGATTGTATATAGCCGAATTGCTGTAATGCAGTGAAATGTATTGGCGCAAATATCCCTGAGTTTGGGATATCGCGTTTCATGATGTTAATAAAGTTAATTACTAATTAATATACATTTCAAAAGAAAAATATAGTTTAAAATATATGTTTATAATTTTTCCATGTTCTATTTTGTTATGAATTTGAAAAATATTTTGTGTGTAGTTTAAATAGATTTCTTCGCATTTTTAATAAATTTATAATAACAAATAGATTCATATACACTAATGAACAAAACTTAAGGAAGTTGTACCTTTCAGCATGTATATCGGGATTCAGACAATAGTCACAGTGAAGTTGTCCACACTCTGGGAGACCTACAGCTTCCACCCGGGTTACAGTGACCATACTGGGGGACCTACAGCTCCCACCCGGGTTACAGTGACCATACTGGGGGACCTACAGCTCCCACCCGGGTTACAGTGGAGTTGTCCACACTGGGGGACCTACAGCTCCCACCCGGGTTACAGTGGAGTTGTCCACACTGGGGGACCTACAGCTCCCACCCGGGTTACAGTGACCATACTGGGGGACCTACAGCTCCCACCCGGGTTACAGTGGAGTTGTCCACACTGGGGGACCTACAGCTCTCACCCGGGTTACAGTGACCATACTGGGGGACCTACAGCTCCCACCCGGGTTACAGTGGAGTTGTCCACACTGGGGGACCTACAGCTCCCACCCGTGTCACAGTGACCATACTGGGGGACCTACACTCCCACCCGTGTCACAGTGACCATACTGGGGGACCTACAACTCCCACCCGGGTTACAGTGGAGTTGACCATACTGGGGGACCTACAGCTCCCACCCGTGTCACAGTGTCCACACTGGGGGACCTACAGCTCCCACCCGTGTCACAGTGACCATACTGGGGGACCTACAACTCCCACCCGGGTTACAGTGGAGTTGTCCACACTGGGGGACCTACAGCTTCCACCCAGGTCACAGTGCCCACACTGGGGGACCTACAGCTCCCACCCGTGTCACAGTGACCATACTGGGGGACCTACAACTCCCACCCGGGTTACAGTGGAGTTGACCATACTGGGGGACCTACAGCTCCCACCCGTGTCACAGTGTCCACACTGGGGGACCTACAGCTCCCACCCGTGTCACAGTGACCATACTGGGGGACCTACAACTCCCACCCGGGTTACAGTGGAGTTGACCATACTGGGGGACCTACAGCTCCCACCCGTGTCACAGTGTCCACACTGGGGGACCTACAGCTCCCACCCGTGTCACAGTGACCATACTGGGGGACCTACAACTCCCACCCGGGTTACAGTGGAGTTGACCATACTGGGGGACCTACAGCTCCCACCCGTGTCAAAGTGACCATACTGGGGGACCTACAACTCCCACCCGGGTTACAGTGGAGTTGTCCACACTGGGGGACCTACAGCTCCCACCCGTGTCACAGTGACCATACTGGGGGACCTACAACTCCCACCCGTGTCACAGTGACCATACTGGGGGACCTACAGCTCCCACCCGTGTCACAGTGACCATACTGGGAGACCTACAGCTCCCACCCGTGTCACAGTGACCATACTGGGGGACCTACAGCTCCCACCCGGGTTACAGTGGAGCTGTCCACACTGGGGGACCTACAGCTCCCACCCGTGTCACAGTGACCATACTGGGGGACCTACAACTCCCACCCGGGTTACAGTGGAGTTGACCATACTGGGGGACCTACAGCTCCCACCCGTGTCAAAGTGACCATACTGGGGGACCTACAACTCCCACCCGGGTTACAGTGGAGTTGTCCACACTGGGGGACCTACAGCTCCCACCCGTGTCACAGTGACCATACTGGGAGACCTACAGCTCTCACCCGTGTCACAGTGACCATACTGGGGGACCTACAACTCCCACCCGGGTTACAGTGGAATTGTCCACACTGGGGGATCTACAGCTCCCACCCGTGTCACAGTGACCATACTGGGAGACCTACAGCTCTCACCCGTGTCACAGTGACCATACTGGGGGACCTACAACTCCCACCCGGGTTACAGTGGAATTGTCCACACTGGGTGACCTACAGCTCCCACCCGTGTCACAGTGACCATACTGGGAGACCTACAGCTCTCACCCGTGTCACAGTGACCATACTGGGAGACCTACAGCTCTCACCCGTGTCACAGTGACCATACTGGGGGACCTACAGCTCCCACCCGTGTCACAGTGACCATACTGGGGGACCTACAACTCCCACCCGGGTTACAGTGGAGTTGTCCACACTGGGGGATCTACAGCTCCCACCCGTGTCACAGTGACCATACTGGGAGACCTACAGCTCTCACCCGTGTCACAGTGACCATACTGGGGGACCTACAACTCCCACCCGGGTTACAGTGGAATTGTCCACACTGGGGGACCTACAGCTCCCACCCGTGTCACAGTGACCATACTGGGGGACCTACAGCTCCCACCCGTGTCACAGTGACCATACTGGGAGACCTACAGCTCCCACCCGTGTCACAGTGTCCACACTGGGGGACCTACAACTCCCACCCGGGTTACAGTGGAGTTGTCCACCCTGGGGGACCTACAGCTCCCACCCGTGTCACAGTGACCATACTGGGGGACCTACAGCTCCCACCCGTGTCACAGTGACCATACTGGGGGACCTACAGCTCCCACCCGGGTTACAGTGGAGTTGTCCACACTGGGGGACCTACAGCTCCCACCCGTGTCACAGTGACCATACTGGGGGACCTACAGCTCCCACCCGGGTTACAGTGGAGTTGTCCACACTGGGGGACCTACAGCTCCCACCCGTGTCACAGTGACCATACTGGGAGACCTACAGCTCCCACCCGGGTTACAGTGGAGTTGTCCACACTGGGGGACCTACAGCTCCCACCCGTGTCACAGTGACCATACTGGGGGACCTACAGCTCCCACCCGGGTTACAGTGGAGCTGTCCACACTGGGGGACCTACAGCTCCCACCCGGGTTACAGTGGAGTTGTCCACACTGGGGGACCTACAGCTCCCACCCGTGTCACAGTGTCCACACTGGGGGACCTACAGCTCCCACCCGGGTTACAGTGGAGTTGTCCACACTGGGGGACCTACAGCTCCCACCCGTGTCACAGTGACCATACTGGGGGACCTACAGCTCCCACCCGGGTTACAGTGGAGTTGTCCACACTGGGGGACCTACAGCTCCCACCCGTGTCACAGTGACCATACTGGGGGACCTACAGCTCCCACCCGTGTCACAGTGTCCACACTGGGGGACCTACAGCTCCCACCCTGGTTACAGTGGAGTTGTCCACACTGGGGGACCTACAGCTCCCACCCGTGTCACAGTGACCATACTGGGGGACCTACAGCTCCCACCCGTTTCACAGTGTCCACACTGGGGACCTACAGCTCCCACCCGTGGCACAGTGTCCACACTGGGGGACCTACAGCTCCCACCCGTGTCACAGTGTCCACACTGGGGGACCTACAACTCCCACCCGGGTTACAGTGGAGTTGACCATACTGGGGGACCTACAGCTCCCACCCGTGTCACAGTGTCCACACTGGGGGACCTACAACTCCCACCCGGGTTACAGTGGAGTTGACCACACTGGGGGACCTACAGCTCCCACCCGAGTCACAGTGACCATACTGGGGGACCTACAGCTCCCACCCGTGTCACAGTGACCATACTGGGGGACCTACAGCTCCCACCCGTGTCACAGTGACCATACTGGGGGACCTACAGCTCCCACCCGTGTCACAGTGACCATACTGGGGGACCTACAGCTCCCACCCGTGTCACAGTGTCCACACTGGGGGACCTACAGCTCCCACCCGTGTCACAGTGACCATACTGGGGGACCTACAACTCCCACCCGTGTCACAGTGTCCACACTGGGGGACCTACAACTCCCACCCGGGTTACAGTGGAGTTGACCATACTGGGGGACCTACAGCTCCCACCCGTGTCACAGTGTCCACACTGGGGGACCTACAGCTCCCACCCGTGTCACAGTGTCCACACTGGGGGACCTACAGCTCCCACCCGTGTCACAGTGTCCACACTGGGGGACCTACAGCTCCCACCCGTGTCACAGTGTCCACACTGGGGGACCTACAGCTCCCACCCGTGTCACAGTGTCCACACTGGGGGACCTACAGCTCCCACCCGTGTCACAGTGTCCACACTGGGGGACCTACAGCTCCCACCCGTGTCACATTGTCCACACTGGGGGACCTACAGCTCCCACCCGTGTCACAGTGTCCACACTGGGGGACCTACAGCTCCCACCCGTGTCACAGTGTCCACTCTGGGGGACCTACAGCTCCCACCCGTGTCACAGTGACCAACTGGGGGACCTACAGCTCCCACCCGGGTCACAGTGTCCACACTGGGAGACCTACAGCTCCCACCCGTGTCACAGTGTCCACACTGGGGGACCTACAGCTCCCACGCGTGTCACAGTGACCATACTGGGGACCTACAGCTCCCACCCGTGTCACAGTGACCATACTGGGGGACCTACAGCTCCCACCCGGGTTACAGTGGAGTTGTCCACACTGGGGGACCTACAGCTCCCACCCGTGTCACAGTGACCATACTGGGGGACCTACAGCTCCCACCCGTGTCACAGTGACCATACTGGGGGACCTACAGCTCCCACCCGTGTCACAGTGACCATACTGGGGACCTACAGCTCCCACGCGTGTCACAGTGACCATACTGGGGGACCTACAGCTCCCACCCGTGTCACAGTGACCATACTGGGGGACCTACAGCTCCCACCCGTGTCACAGTGACCATACTGGGGGACCTACAGCTCCCACCCGTGTCACAGTGTCCACACTGGGGGACCTACAGCTCCCACCCGTGTCACAGTGACCATACTGGGGGACCTACAGCTCCCACCCGGGTCACAGTGTCCACACTGGGGGACCTACAGCTCCCACCCGGGTCACAGTGTCCACACTGGGGGACCTACAGCTCCCACCCGGGTCACAGTGTCCACACTGGGGGACCTACAGCTCCCACCCGGGTTACAGTGTCCACACTGGGGGACCTACAGCTCCCACCCAGGTCACAGTGTCCACACTGGGGGACCTACAGCTCCCACCCGGGTCACAGTGTCCACACTGGGGGACCTACAGCTCCCACCCGGGTTACAGTGGAGTTGTCCACACTGGGGGACCTACAGCTCCCACCCGGGTCACAGTGTCCACACTGGGGGACCTACAGCTCCCACCCGTGTCACAGTGACCATACTGGGGGACCTACAGCTCCCACCCGGGTCACAGTGTCCACACTGGGGGACCTACAGCTCCCACCCGGGTTACAGTGTCCACACTGGGGGACCTACAGCTCCCACCCCGGGTTACAGTGGAGTTGTCCACACTGGGGGACCTACAGCTCCCACCCGTGTCACAGTGACCATACTGGGGGACCTACAGCTCCCACCCGGGTTACAGTGTCCACACTGGGGGACCTACAGCTCCCACCCGGGTCACAGTGTCCACACTGGGGGACCTACAGCTTCCCAC
This sequence comes from Cordylochernes scorpioides, assembly GCA_030710605.1. NCBI lineage: Eukaryota > Metazoa > Arthropoda > Arachnida > Pseudoscorpiones > Chernetidae > Cordylochernes > Cordylochernes scorpioides. Next base: position 3,229,121 of record CP092871.1, on the reverse strand, counting down.
CCAGGTCACAGTGTCCACGCTGGGGACCTACAGCTCCCACCCGGGTTACAGTGTAGTTGTCCACACTGGGGGACCTACAGCTCCCACCCAGTTCACAGTGTCCACACTGGGGACCTACAGCTCCCACCCAGGTCACAGTGTCCACACTGGGGGACCTACAGCTCCCACCCGTGTCACAGTGTCCACACTGGGGGACCTACAGCTCCCACCCAGGTCACAGTGTCCACACTGGGGGACCTACAGCTCCCACCCGTGTCACAGTGTCCACACTGGGGGACCTACAGCTCCCACCCGGGTTACAGTGGAGTTGTCCACACTGGGGGACCTACAGCTCCCACCCGAGTCACAGTGACCATACTGGGGGACCTACAGCTCCCACCCGAGTCACAGTGACCATACTGGGGGACCTACAGCTCCCACCCGTGTCACAGTGACCATACTGGGGGACCTACAGCTCCCACCCGTGTCACAGTGACCATACTGGGGGACCTACAGCTCCCACCCGTGTCACAGTGACCATACTGGGGGACCTACAGCTCCCACCCGTGTCACAGTGTCCACACTGGGGGACCTACAGCTCCCACCCGTGTCACAGTGACCATACTGGGGGACCTACAACTCCCACCCGTGTCACAGTGTCCACACTGGGGGACCTACAACTCCCACCCGGGTTACAGTGGAGTTGACCATACTGGGGGACCTACAGCTCCCACCCGTGTCACAGTGTCCACACTGGGGGACCTACAGCTCCCACCCGTGTCACAGTGTCCACACTGGGGGACCTACAGCTCCCACCCGTGTCACAGTGTCCACACTGGGGGACCTACAGCTCCCACCGTGTCACAGTGTCCACACTGGGGGACCTACAGCTCCCACCCGTGTCACAGTGTCCACACTGGGGGACCTACAGCTCCCACCCGTGTCACAGTGTCCACACTGGGGACCTACAACTCCCACCCGTGTCACATTGTCCACACTGGGGGACCTACAGCTCCCACCCGTGTCACAGTGTCCACACTGGGGGGAACCTACAGCTCCCACCCGTGTCACAGTGTCCCACTCTGGGGGACCTACAGCTCCCACCCGTGTCACAGTGTCCACACTGGGGGACCTACAAGTCCCCACCCGTGTCACAGTGTCCACACTGGGGGACCTACAGCTCCCACCCGTGTCACAGTGTCCACACTGGGGGACCTACAACTCCCACCCGGGTTAGAGTGGAGTTGACCATACTGGGGGACCTACAGCTCCCACCCGTGTCACAGTGACCATACTGGGGGACCTACAGCTCCCACCCGGGTTACAGTGGAATTGTCCACACTGGGGACCTACAGCTCCCACCCGTGTCACAGTGACCATACTGGGGGACCTACAGCTCCCACCCGTGTCACAGTGACCATACTGGGGGACCTACAGCTCCCACCCGTGTCACAGTGACCATACTGGGGGACCTACAGCTCCCACCCGTGTCACAGTGACCAACTGGGGGACCTACAGCTCCCACCCGGGTCACAGTGTCCACACTGGGAGACCTACAGCTCCCACCCGTGTCACAGTGTCCACACTGCGGGACCTACAGCTCCCACGCGTGTCACAGTGACCATACTGGGGGACCTACAGCTCCCACCCGTGTCACAGTGACCATACTGGGGGACCTACAGCTCCCACCCGGGTTACAGTGGAGTTGTCCACAACTGGGGGACCTACAGCTCCCACCCGTGTCACAGTGACCATACTGGGGGACCTACAGCTCCCACCCGTGTCACAGTGACCATACTGGGGGACCTACAGCTCCCACCCGTGTCACTGTGACCATACTGGGGGACCTACAGCTCCCACGCGTGTCACAGTGACCATACTGGGGGACCTACAGCTCCCACCCGTGTCACAGTGACCATACTGGGGGACCTACAGCTCCCACCCGTGTCACAGTGACCATACTGGGGGACCTACAGCTCCCACCCGTGTCACAGTGACCATACTGGGGGACCTACAGCTCCCACCCGTGTCACAGTGTCCACACTGGGGGACCTACAGCTCCCACCCGTGTCACAGTGACCATACTGGGGGACCTACAGCTCCCACCCGGGTCACAGTGTCCACACTGGGGGACCTACAGCTCCCACCCGGGTCACAGTGTCCACACTGGGGGACCTATAGCTCCCACCCGGGTCACAGTGTCCACACTGGGGGACCTACAGCTCCCACCCGGGTTACAGTGTCCACACTGGGGGACCTACAGCTCCCACCCAGGTCACAGTGTCCACACTGGGGGACCTACAGCTCCCACCCGGGTCACAGTGTCCACACTGGGGGACCTACAGCTCCCACCCGGGTTACAGTGGAGTTGTCCACACTGGGGGACCTACAGCTCCCACCCGGGTCACAGTGTCCACACTGGGGGACCTACAGCTCCCACCCGTGTCACAGTGACCATACTGGGGGACCTACAGCTCCCACCCGGGTCACAGTGTCCACACTGGGGGACCTACAGCTCCCACCCGGGTTACAGTGTCCACACTGGGGGACCTACAGCTCCCACCCGGGTTACAGTGGAGTTGTCCACACTGGGGGACCTACAGCTCCCACCCGTGTCACAGTGACCATACTGGGGGACCTACAGCTCCCACCCGGGTTACAGTGTCCACACTGGGGGACCTACAGCTCCCACCCGGGTCACACTGTCCACACTGGGGGACCTACAGCTTCCACCCAGGTCACAGTGTCCACGCTGGGGGACCTACAGCTCCCACCCGGGTTACAGTGTAGTTGTCCACACTGGGGGACCTACAGCTCCCACCCAGTTCACAGTGTCCACACTGGGGGAACTACAGCTCCCACCCAGGTCACAGTGTCCACACTGGGGGACCTACAGCTCCCACCCGTGTCACAGTGTCCACACTGGGGGACCTACAGCTCCCACCCAGGTCACAGTGTCCACACTGGGGGACCTACAGCTCCCACCCGTGTCACAGTGTCCACACTGGGGGACCTACAGCTCCCACCCGGGTTACAGTGGAGTTGTCCACACTGGGGGACCTACAGCTCCCACCCGGGTCACAGTGTCCACACTGGGGGACCTACAGCTCCCACCCGTGTCACAGTGTCCACACTGGGGGACCTACAGCTCCACCCGTGTCACAGTGTCCACACTGGGGGACCTACAGCTCCCACCCAGGTCACAGTGTCCACACTGGGGGACCTACAGCTCCCACCCGTGTCACAGTGTCCACACTGGGGGACCTACAGCTCCCACCCGGGTTACAGTGGAGTTGTCCACACTGGGGGACCTACAGATCCCACCCGGGTTACAGTGGAGTTGTCCACACTGGGGGACCTACAGCTCCCACCCAGGTCACAGTGTCCACACTGGGGGACCTACAGCTCCCACCCGGGTTACAGTGGAGTTGTCCACACTGGGGGACCTACAGCTCCCACCCGGGTTACAGTGGAGTTGTCCAAACTGGGGGACCTACAGCTCCCACCCGTGTCACAGTGTCCACACTGGGGGACCTACAGCTCCCACCCGGGTTACAGTGGAGTTGTACAAACTGGGGGACCTACAGCTCCCACCCGGGTTACAGTGGAGTTGTCCACACTGGGGGACCTACAGCTCCCACCCAGGTCACAGTGTCCACACTGGGGGACCTACAGCTCCCACCCAGGTCACAGTGTCCACACTGGGGGACCTACAGCTCCCACCCGTGTCACAGTGTCCACACTGGGGGACCTACAGCTCCCACCCGGGTTACAGTGGAGTTGTCCACACTGGGGGACCTACAGCTCCCACCCGGGTCACAGTGTCCACACTGGGGGACCTACAGATCCCACCCGGGTTACAGTGGAGTTGTCCACACTGGGGGACCTACAGCTCCCACCCAGGTCAACAGTGTCCACACTGGGGGACCTACAGCTCCCACCCAGGTCACAGTGTCCACACTGGGGGACCTACAGCTCCCACCCGGGTTTCAGTGGAGTTGTCCTCACTGGGGGACCTACAGCTCCCACCCGGGTCACAGTGTCCACACTGGGGGACCTACAGCTCCCACCCAGGTCACAGTGTCCACACTGGGGGACCTACAGCTCCCACCCGGGTTTCAGTGGAGTTGTCCACACTGGGGGACCTACAGCTCCCACCCAGGTCACAGTGTCCACACTGGGGGACCTACAGCTCCCACCCAGGTCACAGTGTCCACACTGGGGGACCTACAGCTCCCACCCGGGTTTCAGTGGAGTTGTCCACACTGGGGGACCTACAGCTCCTACCCAGGTCACAGTGTCCACACTGGGGGACCTACAGCTCCCACCCGGGTTACAGTGGAGTTGTCCACACTGGGGGACCTACAGCTCCCACCCAGGTCACAGTGTCCACACTGGGGGACCTACAGCTCCCACCCAGGTCACAGTGTCCACACTGGGGGACCTACAGCTCCCACCCAGGTCACAGTGTCCACACTGGGGGACCTACAGCTCCCACCCAGGTCACAGTGTCCACACTGGGGGACCTACAGCTCCCACCCGGGTTACAGTGTCCACACTGGGGGACCTACAGCTCCCACCCAGGTCACAGTGTCCACACTGGGGACCTACAGCTCCCACCCGTGTCACAGTGTCCACACTGGGGGACCTACAGCTCCCACCCAGGTCACAGTGTCCACACTGGGGGACCTACAGCTCCCACCCAGGTCACAGTGTCCACACTGGGGGACCTACAGCTCCCACCCAGGTCACAGTGTCCACACTGGGGGACCTACAGCTCCCACCCGTGTCACAGTGTCCACACTGGGGGACCTACAGCTCCCACCCGGGTTACAGTGGAGTTGTCCACACTGGGGGACCTACAGCTCCCACCCGGGTCACAGTGTCCACACTGGGGGACCTACAGCTCCCACCCAGGTCACAGTGTCCACACTGGGGGACCTACAGCTCCCACCCGGGTTACAGTGGAGTTGTCCAAACTGGGGGACCTACAGCTCCCACCCGGGTTACAGTGGAGTTGTCCACACTGGGGGACCTACAGCTCCCACCCGGGTTACAGTGGAGTTGTCCAAACTGGGGGACCTACAGCTCCCACCCGTGTCACAGTGTCCACACTGGGGGACCTACAGCTCCCACCCGGGTTACAGTGGAGTTGTCCACACTGGGGGACCTACAGCTCCCACCCGTGTCACAGTGTCCACACTGGGGGACCTACAGCTCCCACCCGGGTTACAGTGGAGTTGTCCACACTGGGGGACCTACAGCTCCCACCCAGGTCACAGTGTCCACACTGGGGACCTACAGCTCCCACCCAGGTTACAGTGTCCACACTGGGGGACCTACAGCTCCCACCCAGGTCACAGTGTCCACACTGGGGGACCTACAGCTCCCACCCAGGTTACAGTGTCCACACTGGGGGACCTACAGCTCCCACCCAGGTCACAGTGTCCACACTGGGGGACCTACAGCTCCCACCCAGGTCACAGTGTCCACACTGGGGGACCTACAGCTCCCACCCAGGTCACAGTGTCCACACTGGGGGACCTACAGCTCCCACCCAGGTCACAGTGTCCACACTGGGGGACCTACAGCTCCCACCCGGGTTACAGTGTCCACACTGGGGGACCTACAGCTCCCACCCAGGTCACAGTGTCCACACTGGGGGACCTACAGCTCCCACCCAGGTCACAGTGTCCACACTGGGGGACCTACAGCTCCCACCCGTGTCACAGTGTCCACACTGGGGGACCTACAGCTCCCACCCGGGTTACAGTGGAGTTGTCCACACTGGGGGACCTACAGCTCCCACCCGGGTCACAGTGTCCACACTGGGGGGACCTACAGCTCCCACCCAGGTCACAGTGTCCACACTGGGGGACCTACAGCTCCCACCCGGGTTACAGTGGAGTTGTCCAAACTGGGGGACCTACAGCTCCCACCCGGGTTACAGTGGAGTTGTCCACACTGGGGGACCTACAGCTCCCACCCGGGTTACAGTGGAGTTGTCCAAACTGGGGGACCTACAGCTCCCACCCGGGTTACAGTGGAGTTGTCCACACTGGGGGACCTACAGCTCCCACCCGGGTCACAGTGACCATACTGGGGGACCTACAGCTCCCACCCAGGTCACAGTGTCCACACTGGGGGACCTACAGCTCCCACCCGAGTCACAGTGTCCACACTGGGGGACCTACAGCTCCCACCCGGGTTACAGTGGAGTTGTCCAAACTGGGGGACCTACAGCTCCCACCCGGGTCACAGTGTCCACACTGGGGGACCTACAGCTCCCACCCGGGTTACAGTGGAATTGTCCAAACTGGGGGACCTACAGCTCCCACCCAGGTCACAGTGTCCACACTGGGGGACCTACAGCTCCCACCCAGGTCACAGTGTCCACACTGGGGGACCTACAGCTCCCACCCGTGTCACAGTGTCTACACTGGGGGACCTACAGCTCCCACCCAGGTCACAGTGTCCACACTGGGGGACCTACAGCTCCCACCCGGGTTACAGTGGAATTGTCCAAACTGGGGGACCTACAGCTCCCACCCAGGTCACAGTGTCCACACTGGGGGACCTACAGCTCCCACCCAGGTCACAGTGTCCACACTGGGGGACCTACAGCTCCCACCCGTGTCACAGTGTCTACACTGGGGGACCTACAGCTCCCACCCAGGTCACAGTGTCCACACTGGGGGACCTACAGCTCCCACCCAGGTCACAGTGTCCACACTGGGGGACCTACAGCTCCCACCCGTGTCATAGTGTCCACACTGGGGGACCTACAGCTCCCACCCGGGTCACAGTGTCCACACTGGGGGACCTACAGCTCCCACCCGGGTTACAGTGGAATTGTCCAAACTGGGGGACCTACAGCTCCCACCCAGGTCACAGTGTCCACACTGGGGGACCTACAGCTCCCACCCGGGTCACAGTGTCCACACTGGGGGACCTACAGCTCCCACCCTGGTCACAGTGTCTACACTGGGGGACCTACAGCTCCCACCCGGGTCACAGTGTCCACACTGGGGGACCTACAGCTCCCACCCAGGTCACAGTGACTACACCAGAGCCACAGTGACAGCGAGGTTTGTGTCACCACGCCGGCACACAGGACGTGACAATGGCGACATAACGAGGTCTGAGGAATCCATCTCAGTCTGTTGACCTTCTCCCAATTAGCCGCGACGTTCTGGGCGAAACCTGGTCGTGTCACCCACCATCAACCTTTGGGCGCTCCCGGGGGTGGAAGTCTCGAGCCTTGGAGGGGGACAAATACGTCTACAGTTCTAATAGCTTTATCCATTGGGCACTAGCGCGCCATATATATATATATAGAGAAAAAAATTGATAATTTCTACCAATTTTTCAAAACTAACTAACACGACATGTTTGAACACGGCGTTGTGTGAGGAGTAATTTCAGATTTTGTTTCACTCTCTATTTGAAAAAGTTGAAAGATATTCTTTCAATAACATTCTATAGAAGTTTGAGTACCGAATTTAGAACAGAATCCTATCTTTTGGAAAGCAGTATCGAGAAAGCTGATAGATATAAATAGACAGAACAAATATTTACGGTGTATGGAGACTCAACTGATTTTGATAAGCTTTTCTTTATTTATCAATACGCTTCAATTGCTGATCACTATATTTACCAAAACAAACGAACCATAATGAAAATTCAATGTATTCATAGCACACATCCTCCAGTGTAAGTTCAGGAGTTGCAAACATGTACAGCTGCTCAGCCTGTATGTCCTCGAGTGTAGCAGTCGTGAACAATCTCCTCAAGGAATTGGAGCATCTCTGTCTGAGTTAACCTATACTCTCGGCAAGTACCGCTAAGACGCTCAACAAACAGCCACCCTGAACAAATATTGAATATCGATTTTGAAATAAACAACTATGATGATCACACTGAAAATAATTTGATTGGTTATATGAGCCTGAATGTTTAAAGTGTGAGTTTTCTTATCATGACCTCGGTGTGCCGCAGGTAGAGCGGCCAAACGGGCGACTTCACGAGGGACCTGAGTTCCCCAACTGCCGTTTGACCGCAGTGTCAGCTCAGGAGAAGAGTCACTTGACCGCAGCGTCAGCTCAGGAGAAACGTCAGATGCCTATGGACTCGGGAAAGAAACTACCCACCATAAGGGAGGGGAATTTTTTGTCTACGTATAATTATTTCCTCTGATAAATGGGACATTGTGGTCTCACTCTCCTCGGAGCAACGTAATATCGCAATTGGTCACCTTAACACTTCCATTCCGGATCTCTGATTTTATCACTCCTGAACCTATTCTTCCCAAACCATTATCGTGAGTCAGTCTTGTCTATAGGTACCGAATTTTGACCGATGCTGTTTGAAACGTCCAAATGTGTAAGAAGGGTACGACTTTTCTCTACTTCGTGATTGATTCACACGATTTTATTTTCCTCTTCTTGGTTCCTAGTCTCCGAATCATGCCAAAAGTTACTATTACGGGTTATCACACGAAAAGCAATAAACTAGGGCCTACAGTAAGAGTAACATAATACACAGAAAAACGTACACTCAAGAGTACAACACCACAACAAAAAGGAGGTAAATAAAAAACTCACGATTAGTTAAATAAAATAAAAACAGTACTTATCTTTTATTTGCAGCGTTGATAAGGAGCGGACCGGGGTTACACAGGTATGCGAAGAGATCACCAGACAAGCACACAGAGAACGCTTCAAACGTTTCCACTCGATTACCACTCCACGACTCCTAACATCCCGTTTCAACCCTCTTTTATGTACAAACATGGCCACATTGGTCCAATGACGTGTGAGATCAGTTCACTTAAAAAATAAACAACATTCTTCCCACATAACTGAGAAGATTAAAACTGCTATCTTTGTCCAATAATTTGACAAATTGTAATCGACCGGATCTACCCAACATCAAGTTACTCCAAGAACAAGGGCTGGTACAGACAAGCCGACAGATAAGAATAAATCGAATAGATGAACATATCGCCAGAGTATGGCGTTTGTTTTTCAGAGTATTGCAAAAAAAAAAAAAAGGCATTAGACTCCGCAACTATTTTTTATTAGATGGGAATTTTGCCGGGAGGATATTGATCTAAAGAATCAAAGGTCGCCTCTCCCGTCAAAATAGACGTCAAAACTAGACGTCATCTATGTTGTGGCTTTGTCACCGACCCGAGGCCGCTAGTTTGCTGCGACGGTCAATAGATGGAGTCTAGTTTTGACGTCTATTTTGACGGGAGAGGCGACCTTTGATTCTTTAGATATTTTTTATTAATTGTTAAAAGTAGCTTTCGGACAAGCCCTTCCTCAGTAAACTAAAACATAAAAAAGACAATGAAGAGATATTTTATAGCATTTTAAAGATATATCTATGTAAATATAGGACATAAGCATTTAAGAATTTAAATAATTGAAATTTTCGAAGAACAAACTATGAAAAAGTTGATGAACTTGGTGAATAGAGAATTCCAGAGTGTGTGACGTATTTAAAACAATATTATTGGAAGTTTTAACCTTTCTCTTCACCAGAGAAACTTCAATAACATTTAATCGTGTTTTTATAAATTCAATATTGTCATTTATCGATGAAATTTGTAATAATTAATTTTCAGGCAATTTGTTTCTTGTGTGTTAGGTTCCCTAAACTTTGCTAAGCTGCCTTCTTTAGAAAATGCAGGAAATATACCTTGAGAACCCTTGTTGTTATACCTTGAAAACCCTTGTTTTATACCTTGAAACCCCTTGTTGTTATATCTTGAAACCCCTTGTTGTTATACCTTGAAAACCCTTGTTGTTATACCTTGAAACCCCTTGTTGTTATACCTTGAAAACCTTTGTTGTTATACCTTGAAACCCCTTGTTGTTATACCTTGAAAACCCTTGTTGTTATATCTTGAAAACCCTTGTTGTTATACCTTGAAACCCCTTGTTGTTATACCTTGAAACCCCTTGTTGTTATACCTTGAAACCACTTGTTGTTATACCTTGAAACCCCTTGTTGTTATACCTTGAAACCTCTTGTTGTTATACCTTGAAACCTCTTGTTGTTATACCTTGAAACCCCTTGTTGTCATACCTTGAAACCCCTTGTTGTTATACCTTGAAACCCCTTGTTGTTATACCTTGAAACCCCTTGTTGTTATACCTTGAAACCCCTTGTTGTTATATCTTGAAACCCCTTGTTGTTATACCTTGAAACCCCTTGTTTTTATACCTTGAAAATCCTTGTTGTTATACCTTGAAACCCCTTGTTGTTATACCTTGAAACCCCTTGTTTTTATACCTTGAAAATCCTTGTTGTTATACCTTGAAACCCCTTGTTGTTATACCTTGAAACCCATTGTTGTTATACCTTGAAACCCCTTGTTTTTATACCTTGAAAATCCTTGTTGTTATACCTTGAAACCCCTTGTTTTTATACCTTGAAAATCCTTGTTGTTATACCTTGAAACCCCTTGTTTTTATACCTTGAAAATCCTTGTTGTTATACCTTGAAAATCCTTGTTGTTATACCTTGAAACCCCTTGTTGTTATACCTTGAAACCCCTTGTTGTTATACCTTGAAACCCCTTATTTTTATACCTTGAAAATCCTTGTTGTTATACTTGAAACCCCTTGTTTTTATACCTTGAAAATCCTTGTTGTTATACCTTGAAACCCCTTGTTTTTATACCTTGAAAATCCTTGTTGTTATACCTTGAATCCCCTTGTTGTTATACCTTGAAAACCCTTGTTGTTATACCTTGAAACCCCTTGTTTTTATACCATGAAAATCCATGTTGTTATATCTTGAAACCCCTTGTTGTTATACCTTGAAAACCTTTGTTGTTATATCTTGAAACCCCTTGAAAAAGGTTGGCGTCTAGCCAATTGAAATATTGGTAAATATAGTTAAACATGTCTATAGCGCCCCCTCTTGGGACTCACCAAAATAGGGTATTATAGAGAGGGGGTGCTATAGACAGGTCATTTTTAATGTAAATCGCATCATACTACGTATTTAAAATCGGGCGCTATAGAGAGGAAGGCGCTATTTAGAGGGGGCGCTATAGATAGGTTCAACTGTATACTCGTATGCCTTTTTAATTAAAATAAAAGGTATTTGACCAAAATTCTGGAATTGAAAGATAAACGATGGGTTGATATTTTCTCTGACAAATGGCGCAAGCCATCAGCAGCTTTCAGTTGCATGATTAGGAGAAGCCTTTGTCTTAATTGAAACACCCGATCGTATTTCACCTTTGTACTGTTATCTCATATAAAGTGTCCTAAGGTATATTGTAGGAAATGTGAAAATATTAAAACACCAATATTTCTTTTACACCTAAAACAGACTTCTACAAACCTTACTGCGATGAAAAAATATTGAGGAGGTTTCGCCAATTTAATCTACAAGACCGCTTCTTAGAGCTCTAATACTGTATTGGATCATTCTGCTTATATATGCTATACTGAAGAGTGGAATTTTAGAAATCGTGTTCAGGTAAACTATGGACATAAGTTTTCAGGACAGTAGAATTATGTATAAACCCTCTAATTCCACACCACAGAAACATGGAGTAGAGAAAGTTTGAAGCCAGCTAGCATAATTAAGGAAGGTCACTTTTGTACTATTCTATCATATAAGGAATCCAAACAACCCTAATTCCACACCACAGAAACATGGGGTAGAGAAAGTTTGGAGCCAGCTAGCATAATTAAGGAAGGTCACTTTATACGATTCTCTCATATAAGGAATCCGAACAACCCTAATTCCACACCACAGAAACATGGAGTAGAGAAAGTTTGAAGCCAGCTAGCATAATTAAGGAAGGTCACTTTTTCTAGGATTCCTTCAGCCAGATCTTATCTTGATGGAGATAAACTTCCTCCGTTGGGAAATCCCTGAAGGACCTACTTTCTTTGATGTGGGAACTGTGTACTGCTTGTTGTCCAGTGGCAGGATGATGTATTGCGGAGTCAACACTCCTATTTGATGAGATCTCACTACTGCAGCTATTCTTTATCTACAACTCGCATCTTTCCTAATAATGTAGAAATATTTACGTTTTGTTTTTTAAATATTCCACCCTTCCATGTATCCAGATGGCACCAAGAACCTACAAGACAATTGTCCTGGTGTGAAACTAACACCTACCCACACATATTCTCATGTCCAGCAATGGCCTCAGCCTTACAGAAAATTGACATGGATCCTGAGCAGCAGTTTTACTCACCCAAGATAGAGGGCATCACGACTGCTGTGACAGAGATACATGGAGACATGTGAGGCTTTTCATTGGACACGACAACAACAACCATTCCCTGTCGTATATAGAGGCAGAATCGTTCAGTACAGTATTTTCATGTTTAAAAGGGCAGGAGAGTTTAAAACAGTATTCAATACAGTATTTTCATGTTTAAAAAGGCAGGAGAGTTTAAAACAGTACTAATACAGTAATAGCATTACAGTGTTATTAAAAAGTGAAGACCTGTGTGTCTTAATAAAGGCTTTTGTGTGTGTGTGTGTGTGTGTGTTATTAAAAAGTGGTGTGTTGGATTAAATTGCGAAACCGCTGGGATTTCCACTGATGAGCCAAGCCCTCCCAATATATTTTCACCGCAGTAAGAATGACAGAATAAAGTTTGTTTTATTTGTAAAAAGAAAATTCGAGCTTAATAGTTTAAATTCTTATAAATATGAAGCGTGAGAAAGATTGCATATAGGCTCTAATACAATTCCTGGAGACTGGGAGAGTTGCTACCAGTGGTGGTGTCTTGTCCATGAAGCAGATCAGGTTGGAATGGGGGGTGCTATTGCCCCGTAAGTCAGCCACATTTCAGAGTTCCCTGTTCACGGTTACCGTAGCGGCTCGGGGCTCACGACACCGTACTTCACCCTACAGGGCAGTTCCTTACTTGTGCTGCTTCTCCCGCCCGCCACGTAGAGGAAGACTTCTGAGCAGGTTGCTACTAGTTCAAAGTTAGAGAGAGAGGAAACACACTTCAAACAAGATAAATAGAAGATAACGGACATTCTGACGTCGTATGAAGTACCCAGCGGTTGCTAGAGATTCACCCTCGGCTCAAATTTCGTATTTATAAACAACTTCGTTCTAGTTAGTCATACGTTCTAGTTAACTGAAGAAAAACTTGCCCGAAAGCTTCCTTTGACATCTTGTCAATACATGCAAAGGGCACAGTCTGCACTATTTAAAAAAAGATAATATGGATTATATACACTATGTACAATGAATATGGCGCCTCTGCCAGCGCTGCAGAGTTTGAAAGCTTCCTTTGATCAGGTGAATAATAATAAAAAATAAAAGAATTGCGGTTTTATATGATTTTCTATTCTATAAACAACTTATTTATGTTATATCTCGATGGTATTTTGGTTTTCTTTGGTGTCTTCGAAAAATCCTTCTCCACTCTTTTTTAATAAGTAAAGTTACAAGTGGTGTGTCTCTCCTGGTTCACCGGTACTGGTCCTGCCGCTACATCAGGCTTATCATCCGGAATGCATTTACCATCATCCCCCCTGACCCTGGGTACATGGCCTAGACGATGACGCCCTTGCCATCCTGACGTCTACCAAGACACGCATCTATAGGTACTTCCTCGGTGTGGAACTGAGGAGTGAAGACCTTGTCTGGAGGAGGACTCTCTCAAGGTGGGGAAGCCTTCCTTGCTGAAGACATTTGTACACAAATATATATATATTTATATGCCCTTTTACTCTTTTATTTTTCCACCTTTGTAAAATTTGATTAAAAGAATCAATAAAATTGTTTGAATTGTCCTTCTTTCTCAAACTCTTCTCAAACAACGGCTTTCTGAATATTTGTTCTTAAGAATATTTCTTGTTGTATCGAGTTGTTTCATTAGTTCTTGTCATGGAAGAATAACAACGTATCGAAGAATAAACACAAGTCGGGGAGTATATCAGAATGGTATATAGAAATGGTATATAGAAATGGTATACCAGAATGGTATATAGAAATGTTATATAGAATAGAAGAAGCTCTCTTCTTGTGTTTCTTCTCCTATAGCGAATATGGAGATTGTCTCAATAACGAAGTTTGTCTTTCAATAAATGTCTCAATAATCCCTGATCCGCTTAATTACACTCATGGACAAAACTTGAGGAAGTGAAGAATCTTTGAAGTCACCAGTCGACTATTTTTTTTTTAAGGAAACAGAGGTTGTTCACACTTGATTATCTCGTCTGTCTTCAATAAAGGTCACTGTAATATCTTTCAGAGTGATTGTTTGAATCCTGATATACATGCTGAAAGGTACAACTTCCTTAAGTTTTGTCCAAGAGTGTATATTGGTTATCTCGTGTGTCTTTAATAAAGGTCACCGTAATATCCTTCAGATTTATTGTATGAATCCAGATATACATGCTAAAAAGTACAACTTTCTTTTAAGAATTGTCCAAGGGGGTAGATATAGCTGATTTACCGATTGCTACTTTCTAACGATATTTTCCTTTCTTGGACTCCCGGATCAGTGTATGTAAGAGACGAAATGTCCTAACAAAAAGTATTTGCTGTTGCAGTACTTCAAGTGAAAGAAACCAAAATATATTTATAAAAAGAGAATACTAATTGTGATTAGAATGGATTTGTCGTTACAGAGTAGTGTTATTCTGTCACACCTCCTGTCAAACGTTGACACCAACCTCTTTCTATAGTTGCTTGCTAGGTGATAGGTGCCCTGATAGGAAGAACCTTCATAGGAGTTCTGAAAGCCAAGAAAGGAAAGGAAAGACCATGTCATGTTTGCAAGCTAATCAAAGGTGTTCAGAGGCCGTTGATATTGTGCAAACTCAGGGTGGGGAAAGGCGCGACAACAAACGCTGAGTGTAAAACTTGAGGAACGAGGTGACGTCGTTTCAATTACCCAGCGCCAAGGTTGATTGGGCCGTTGAAAGGAGAGTTCGCGGGGAGAGAAAAAGGGTAAAAAAGTCAGCAGATTGTTCAAACAAGAAGTCAATCAATGCAGGGCGTTCAAATTACCTCCATGATTTATGAGCCGAGTGTTTATTTGCTATCCGCCGTACTTTCAATTAAAATCCGGTCCAATTAAAGTTTCGAGGTTTCAATTAATTTACGGAAATCTCTCCGACTGGATGGATGGTCCATTCATGTCGGCCCTGTAGATACCATCGGCTTCCGGTCAAAAGTCATTAGTAAATGCCCTTAATTTAGCTGCTCACTGATAGCTAATCTCACGCCATTGTTGAGATGGATTGCGTTTCCTTTGACGGGTTTACGTTTAATTTGCATAGCGTGTGTGTTTACATGGCCGGCAAGATGACGCAAGGTGCTGAATGGCAACGTCTACGTTGAATAAACTTTCAATTGAGCGTCGCGTCTTTTCAGCCGATCAAAGCGGGTTGACCATAAATGGAATTAAAAAGTTTCTAGGTAATAGTAAAACATTTATTCGCGATCGAACGTTGTACTGTACGTATTACATCCCAAACACGACGCCAGCCATCTATGTCTTGAGCTCGATGTACCATCTCGGCGAGTGTTAAGCCAATCAGCTCCTTTAATTGGTCCACGAAGCGTGTCGTACACAAAATAGGTTTTGTGGAACTTTGACACAGGCGCTGATCTTTCAGTAGTCGAGCTTCGAATCTCAGAATTTTTCTCGTTCTTTTTTTTTTTTTTTTGTGACACTTAAAATGTTTTTATTTTTCATTTTTTTCGTTTTAATTACGAAAAAAAAAAAAACTCACAGGTTAAAACTTTGTGTTGTAGGAATCTTCTGTAATGGTCCATTTTAGCAGTGCGAGAAGAACTCGGTTGTATTAGCCGACACCTCAATCAACTCTTCTTAAGATGTTCCGTCGCGACTGTGGAGGGACTCGTCTCTCGGGGAGGTCCCACATAGAGCTGGGTGCTCGATACTCTTCATTTAAAAAAAAAGTTGAAAAATTCTTCCCATCATGCTTTAATTACGTCAGAAAGATAGCATCATTTCTTGATCAAAACTCCACGGAAACTCTAAATCCATCATTCACACAGCCTGCGCTGCTCCAATTAGTCCTTCATTTGCATATTCACTTTTCTCAAAAATTTCAGTTATGTTAATTAGAAAATCAATTAGAGCTTTCTGTCATTTTGTCGGCTGCTTTATACTTGGGTTGCTAATTCTGTACTTCGGTTGTAGTGGACTTATAGCTAAAGTGAACTTCAGAATCTCCAGATTTCCACAAACCACGAATCGAGAAGGGGGTCGGTGGAAGGATGGTCTAAACTGTTGGTTTTCAACCGCTACGTCCCGGGTTCGATTCCCGCATTGGGCACTTTTTTTCTGATTAAAAAAAAAATTCTCCAATTACCCCCGAATCTTGCAAAAGTCCAACCCCACCAGCAAGTGCAAATAACCAAACGGGGCTCTGGCACATTTGTAAGTGCAAAGTCGAACTGCTTTTCACATGTGTAGACATGTGGTGCACTTACAGTAAAAGCAGTCGCTTACTTCTACCCAGATAAGAAAGAAAAAGACAAATCAAAAAACAAGGCTTTCTTTTAAATTAGTAGTGTCAAATTATTTTGACAAACATGAGCAGTTTTAAGCTTCTCAGTTGTGAGGAGGGAAGCATGTTGTTTGTTAAGTGAATTGATCTCCCACGTCATTGGACAAATGTGGCCATGTTTGTATATAAGGGGGGACCATAGGTATGTCTTTCCCAGGAGTGAGTTGTGTGGAGACGTCTGTGTTTGGTGGTCTCCTGGCATACCTGTATAACCTCGGTCCGCTTCCTATCAACACTGATAAATACTGTTTTTTTTTTTTTTTATAAATATCAAATCGTGAGTTTTTATTTACGCCTTTCTGTTGTTGTTGTACTTTTGTGTGTACGTTTTTCTGTTTGTTAAACACCTCTTACTCTAGACCCTAGTAAATTGCCCTTTTGTAAACCCGTAAAATTTAACGTTTGTCAATAGATTCCCTTATGGCAGATATGCTGCCTTCTTTATTTTCAATTTTATTG
Source organism: Cordylochernes scorpioides (assembly GCA_030710605.1). Taxonomy (NCBI): domain Eukaryota; kingdom Metazoa; phylum Arthropoda; class Arachnida; order Pseudoscorpiones; family Chernetidae; genus Cordylochernes; species Cordylochernes scorpioides. Next base: position 3,212,129 of record CP092871.1, on the reverse strand, counting down.
GCATTGGAATAAGTGGGATCATATAAAATATTGGTTACATTTTACTTCTGTACAAAGGGAAGATCATTTACTCTCTAGACATCAAATACTTCGTGAAATCAAAGAGCTTTTCGGTTCTGCCAGAATCAATCATCACTCTAAGGTGAAAACATCAGGCGTCTGGGGAGAGGTTTCTTTGGAACTCTGAACATCAGAACAATGAATTCATCGACATTGAATAAGTCGTCGGCAAATATACTCACTTGAGAATGTCTTAATTTGTATTGTAATATATAATATGTATATATGGTTTTGACTAAGGACTTAGTTGTTGTTGTGTGATGTAATCAATATTTAGCGTGAGATATTCATGTTTTTAGTTCTTATGATAATTCTGTAATAATATTATACAAATATATAACAGTAACATACAATATCTTTTAATAGAAACTACACTACCTATTGAATATTAGGCGGAAGAGTACGTAACACGTATGATAACATTTACCCAGACTAATCTATTAGCTGGATTGTCTTTATATAATTTATCCAGTATATAAATATAATATTTACCATTAAGGTACTATTAACTTTTTCCTACATTTCTGCTTGAAGAAACTGTATAAGACTTAAAGGTCTTAATAAAGCTTTTTGTTGCTGTTAATTCGAATGATAACGCCACTTGAAAGTTTCTAGACAAAATTTGGCATTTAACTTTTTTTTTTAAAGAAACTCTTGAATTTGAAGCGATGTATCCATGGTAGATACACATTCTGTACGAACAACTCCAACCACCTGAATGAGCGCAGTCCCGGCCAAGGATCAGTCCTCCAGGTGACGGGGTCCGAGCGTTGCCCGCGGCAAATCATCCCATGACCCAGATGTCGATTTACAACGAGCGAGCACCTCTCCCCGCACTGGCCCCATTCTGGCCGCATCCTTAATTGCCTCCCTGCTTGCTTCATTTGTTCTTCATCATTTTAATTGAAGTGTGATAAAACTAACTGGAATTTTGTCAACTGTTTCTAAACAAGCGTTTTTGTACTTCGGAACAGTGACAAAAGTTACTATTTACGGGATAACACACAAAGTTGCAAATGACTAGGGCCTAAAGTAACTACACACAGAGAAAAGCGTACACTCAAGAGTACAACTACAACAATAAAAAGTAGCAAAATAAAAAAACTCACGATTTGCTATAAAAACAAAACAGTACTTATCTTTTATTGTAGCGTTGGTAGGGATCGGACCGGGGTCACACAGGTATGCGAGATCACCAGACATGGATAAAGCACACAGAGAACACTTTGAACGTCTCCACACAAATCACCCCACACTCTGGTCTCCTCGCAGAGAGAGAGAAAATATGATTTTACGGGCTACTAACCAAAATGGTCTCCTCGAAATACCATAGCCCTCTTATATATACAGACATGGCCACATTCATCCAATTAGAAGGCGGGAGCGATTGGTTCACTAACAAACGAAAACAACATTCTTCCCCCTAAAACCTGAGATAAGATAAAAGTGCAAATGTTTGTCAATATAATTTGACAGTTGACAGGGTCAATTTTGACGAGACCCGCTTAGCCGTTTTACCATTATATATAAAAAAAAGTAAATCAAAATATGCTTTTCTTCAAAAGAGAAGACAACGAATGCTTGTCAATATAATTTGACAACGGCAGAATTTGTGAACAAATTTTTGGCCGACCCGTGTATTATCTAGCTTTGTACTAGGCATTAATGAACTACTAAATCAGTAATTCCCATTCTTTATCTCAATACTAAATGTAAGACACTACCGTGAAGATATCGTAAACCAATTATTATTCAAAATAAATCGATTATCAGATTCATGAAGACATTTGACACATGAAAAAGGAGGAGGGGGAGCAGTAACAAGCTCAGGGATACAGGATGAGTCTGTACTCCATGTTAGGAGCGGCTGCACATGGCGTCTGTTCCTCATGTCAGAGGCGGCCATTTCTTTTGAAGTCGGCCTGCCACTGAGTAGTGCTCCCAGTCTTAATGACAAATGCAGATGCATTCTACTTCACCCAGTCATGATGGTTGTCGGAGATAAGAAAGAAGAAAAAGATGAAGACATTTGAGACACGTGCAGAACGCGACGATATTTCAAATAAGTTGAAAACTGGGAGAACATGTTCAAGGAATTTGAAAAGTCGATGTGTTCTACACGTCTTCATATTTCAGCTAATATTGACATTGTAAGTTTTCCTTGAAGTGTGACAACGGATCCCTGAAACGTTGGAATAATTAAAAGTATCATAAAATGTAAATTGACATAAACACTGCTTTTTTTTTTCATGTACCTGAATATATTGTCGCGATTTCAGAGTTTTATTAATCAGTTGATAAAAACTTGGTGAGTGATGTTTTCCTCGCAACAAAACAAGAAATGAAAAATCAGTTATAGAATTTACATGCCTTCCTTATATTACATTAAACATAAATTTATTTACATATTTACTAATGATACCTTTTTTTTGTTTTTGCTTATCCCCTAGTTCATGTGGTACTGGCCATGATAATCATGGTCGGTAGAAGTAGGCGACTGCTTTTACTGTAAGCCAACCACATGGCTACACATGTGAAAAGTAGTTCAACTTTTCACTTACAAATGTGCCAGAGCCCCGTTTGGTTATTCGCACTCGCTGGTGGGGTTGGACTTTTGCAAGAATCGGGGGCCATTGGATCATTTTTCTTTTTTTTTTTTATAAGAAAAAAGTTTCCAATGCGGGAATCGAACCCAGGTCGTAGCGGTCGAAAACCAACGGTTTAGACCATCATTCCACCGACCCCCATATATACATTTGATTTACATAAACCAATTTCGTGACAATATGCACTTGTAAAGAGGTCATATATATATTTCCATCCCCGGTTGAACCATACGTTGCGTTTTGGGAACACTCATAATGTGTTTCTTCGGCGAGTACAGAATTTTGGGAAGAATTCATTAGTTCTGAACTGGATCCGATTCCGGCATTAAACGAGAGAGAGAGAGATTGTACACATCAACATTACCATAACTATATTGTAAGATTATGAACTCAAAAGGAGCTTCTTCTATAGAACTTGTTTATTTCGATAGCTTTCGAATAACATCGTTCTTCAACGGGCGACAAGGTGTGTTTGTAAGATTATGAACTCAAAAGGAGCTTTTTCTATAGAACTTGTCTTTACGTCCGTTGAAGAACGATGTCGTCGGAAGCTAGCGGAATAAACATGTTCTATAGAAGAAGTCCTTTTGAGTTTATAATCTTACAATATAATTTTATATTATGTTGATTATATATATACATATTGCCAGACACTTCTTTCTTTTGTACACAGTTCTTTTTTCTCATTTTTTTTCCCTCTCTTTCTCATTGTTAACATCATATGACTATTCTATTCACGGCTTAAAAGTATTGTATATATATGTATAGACAAATGTAAAGGCATAAATGTATGACAGCGCAAGTGTCCCTAGGGGGACATAGTGCTTTAAATTGATATAAAATAATATAATGAACGATTGAAGAAACTTTATATGCGTATTCTCTCCTATAAACATACCCCTTTATCCAAGATCCCTACACGGTTCGGTCATTTACATACCCGTGGCGCCATCTATCTTCCGCTTTCTACACTAATCTACGTCGGCCAGCTCTACAATAGATGCCGAGTAGATTGTAGAATTGATATAGCATTACTTATTCCTTGAAATATTGGAATAATAATAATTGCTATTTTTTAAATTTTTATCTACCATTATTCATTTATAATTAATAAAAACCACTTATACAAAAATATATTATGATGCATTAGCGCGCCATCTGTTATCTAAATTCGAAACTATTATAGACGTGTATGATTCTTTTTAAAAATAAACAATTTCTACTGTCCTTACTGCAATGGAAAAATTAATAGAAGGGCCTGGCTCATCAGTGGTGAACTCTACAATTAATTTTTCCATTGCAGTAAGGACAGTATAAATTGTTTATTTTTAAAAAGAATCATACGCGTCTATAATAGTTTTGAATTTTGACAAAGATATATAAAAATAAAGTTTCTGAAAAATCACTCTCACATCCAATCAAATACTAAAATAAATTAATTTCCTTTAATAATCATTAAAACTAATATTTTTATTTTATTATATAAAATATAAAAACTTTTCTCAAATATATATATATTTAATTTAATTTTAAAAATCAGAGAACATTGGGTTTTATGTATCACGTAAAAAGCGCTTCTCACGACTAAAGAAATACATTGATTATATTTTTATTTATTTATTTTATTTAATATATAACCATTTTAAAATATAAACATGCTATAATAAATTTGTTTGATATGAAATTTTCTTAGGTTTTTTAAGGATACATTTTAGGGCTTTGCAGTCGTGGTAAAAATAATAAAAAACAGTTTTGAATCACAATTTGCTTTAATTGTGTTGACTTTGCTTAGAATTATTAATGAAACTGATTCCAATAATTATTAATTAAACATTATATTTATTGATTTACAAAGAGAGAACAAAATATAAAAGGGAAACTAATATTGAACAAAGGAACTTTTTTTTCTGTTTCGGTTAGCGCCTATTTACCTGTGAGCTTACACACACTCTGTGGTAACAATTAATTAATATATATACAACAAATTGTGTTAATGAAAGAATTCAAGAAGAAATACCCGATTTGAGGCGTAAAGAAGAAAATAAAAGATTACATATTTACATATGTACAGAAAGATTTGAACCGGCCAACGGCAAACGGAACGGAAATATCTTTATTTACGGGGTGCTAACCAAAATAAAATGATTTTTGAGCCGGCAAACGGAAAACAACAACAATGGGTTCATAAAGAGGAAAATCGCGACATCTGGCGTTCGATTAACAGAGTTGTTTGTTCTAGAAATTATCGTTTTAAAAAATAAAATAATTTTTATATAACATACAACAATTTCTACTGCCCTTACTGCAATGGAAAAATTAAAGAGAGAGTCTAGCTATTCTATATACAGTTACGAGCGTCATTCTTCATCTCCTAATAATCAGTTTTCGTCTCTGTCACCGTTTGCTTTTTTTTTTTTTTTTTGGAATGGCGCTCTCCTATTGGTTGGCTACGATCACGCCACCTTTGCCTCCCACCCCCATCATGCCCCCCCCCCACTCGCTTTTACGTTTTTGTAACTATTGTGTTGGAGCGGGTCGCTCCTTAAATAAATGCATATATTAGATAATAACCAAATGGAATCCTCTCTTTCTTTTTCCCAGTAAGAGACGCCTACGGAAGCCAACAGTACATAGACAGATAAAGCACATAGGCTATAGTTATTAACTAACATATGCATTTATTTAAGGCGCCAATTTATAATTGTAACAAATAGTATTTGAATCAAAACATTCAATCGGGTAAAACACGCGCGTTGCCTGGGTCATTCGGCTAGTATCTATATATAGACAAGTTGCAGCAGCCATGAGAGAGATAGAGTTTTCCACAAAATTACTTAAATAAAAATTGTATTAACTTTATTTAAAATTAATTAAAATATATAATTTTTGACTCAACGCGAAATTTTTGAAAAAAATAGATCCAAATATGTTATAAATTTGTTAAAAAGTAGTCTTAAACTCTTATTTCATGTTTATGTGAAATACTATTGGTGGTGTCTTGTCCATGGAGCAGATCAGATCGGTCCGTGCACCCTGATCACAATACCGGTAATTGAGGTGGTGGTGGTGTCTTGTCCATGGAGCAGATCGGTCCAGGCACCCTGATCACAATACCGGCTAACTGAGGTGGTGGTGGTATCTTGTCCATGGAGCAGATCAGATCGGTCCGTGCACCCTGATCATAATACCGCCCAACTGAGATGGTGGTGGTGTCTTGTCCATGGGCAGATCAGATCAGTCCGTGCACCCTGATCACAATACCAGCCAACTGAGGTGGTGGTGGTGTCTTGTCCATGGAGCAGATCTGATCGGTCCGTGCACCCTGATCATAATACCGCCCAACTGAGGTGGTGGTGGTCTTATGTGTGTTTTTTATTTTAAAATCACATCAATATATAATTGAAGAGAAGAATACATTTCCAAACGCTAGGCACCTCCTTACTCGAGCAGAGAAAAGTAAGTTAGCCGCCTATCAGACTTCCTGCTGGAACACTTCCTTTTTCCACCTTGATTCGTTTGTTGTTGCTTTGGACTTTCAGTTGTATATAAATGAATTCTTATTTCTTTGACGATATTATTCCTGCAAAAAATGTAAATTATAGTAGTAATTCAGAAGAATCTGATCATTTTTGTAATGAACACGATATATATTTTTGTTCGTGTAATGGTTGGAAAACCATTAAATCCCCCCCAACTAAAAATAGACTAGAATCAAGAATGAGATATATAAAGAAATACAAGGATTTATACACAAACCATGAAAAAGTTAGATATGTCTTTAATCATCTTGGTGTTTTTATAAATGATAAAAAATAAACATAGATTACACCTTCTATTTAAAAAATATTTCTGAATATTATAACATATAAAATAAGTTCAAAGATAAAAAGAATGGGATGAATTTGTTAAGTATTTTGTAACAGATCCAGAGCTTGATATTCCTTCCAACCTCTATTATTCAGAAGAAACAATAAAAAATAGATTTACTAAAACTGTTTCCAACTAGATGAGTGCATTAAATATTGTATCTGGATGAAAGGGACCGGTTCTGTCCTCTTTTAAAGTATTATATCAACCCCTCCGAATTTGGGGAGATTAATTTATCTTCTTAAGGGTCTCTGTCGGACACCCTTACAAAATATTCGTAATTTAATGACATTTTGGTTGATTTTAGATAGGCCCAAATTGGGGCTATCTGAAAATGATTGATAATTTATGACCCCAAATAGATTTAATAAAATTATTTTTAAATAAATGATCTTCAGTACTTTAGAAGAATTAAATATTCCTTTTAATATCACAGATACAAAAGAATTTTGCGATTCCGATAATGTATTACATGTAATTACAACTATTAATATTGAGAGTAATGAAAGATTTGTGAATTTAGACATATTGTTGGAGATTTTGAGGAATTATGATGGTTTTGGGATATTGAAATACCTTCAGGAAAATATTCAATATATTTTATGACTGACGACATTTATATATGCTATACCTTTGGGTGAAAATATTTAATAAAATGTTTCTATTTTGTGGTGGTTCATCTGGTTTTGAAGAAATGATTCAATTATTCATTCCAAATTATTTTAATTATTACAGATAAAATACAAAAATAAATATCAATGTTAATTATTATTGTTACAAATTAAAATCTAGTATAGTTTAAAAAGGTTTGATGAAAATGGATGGATGAAAATGGACGTTCGCTCGTGGTGGTCGTCAAAAACAATGGTATCCTCCCCCGTGCTTACCACGTCACCGCCGCCTGCCGGCCGAGGTGGTGGCGGTTGAAAGGGCTGTTCAAAATTGGCGGTGGGTCAAAACACCGTCACAATATAAATGGAACAAATCTGTTATGAACAAATCAAAGATAATTATTGGTATGGTCTATTCGGAGATTTCAAACTTATAATTGATAAAACCATAGGATATTTCAACGCTACAAAACTATGTAATGATGGAGGTAAAAGATTTAATAACTGGTTAGAAAATAAACATTCTAAAGAATTAATCTCATTTTTGGTCGGCCGGAATTCCGGCCAACCACTTTTGATTGAAATTAAAGGAGAAAATCAATATAATGAACAAATATATCAGGGACCTATGTTTCTGATGATTTGATTACAGATATAGCATGTTGGATATCTCCTGAATTTTATTTAAAAGTTAATAATATTATTAAAAAATACTATATTCGATAAATTCAACAGGGAATATAAAAAAGATAATAATAAACTTAAAATCGAAAATTGAACAATTTAATATAAAATTAGAAATAATAGAAGAAGATGTATCAAATAAAACTGTAGATATATCCAAATTACACAAATTTATTATATTTAAGCTGAACGAACCAGAAGAAGATTATGATTTTTATGTTTTAAGAGTACAAAATAGAAGTATCAATAATAGAATCAGAAAAATCAGAGAAGACTTTCCAAATTCAACAATCATTGTGAATAAAGAATATGATCCAAATGCAATCACATTATACAACCGATTTAAAGAAGAACTCTTTAATTATATTGATTTTAAAAGTAATTTTTCAATCTTATAAAACCTTTTGATGAAGAAAGGTTAATTTCTTATTTCTCATAAACAACCAGAACATCCAAACAAAAATAAGTAGCATATCTACGATTTCCATAAGAATAATTACTTAAATTTATAATCAAATTTTGATATTTATTGAATGGAATATTCAATTTTTTATTGGTTTAATATTTTCATTATCTAACTTTATCTCGTAAAGTATATTTTCATCTATTATTGTGTCATATGCTATACTTATATCAATAATTTTACCTGATCGAGAAAATTTATAAAAATATCATTGTCAGTTTTGAACAGACGTAATACATATAAGCCTACAAACACGATATATGTTATTTGAAAAATAAAGATACTAAAACAAGAAACGAGATCTGTGATGAACAAATGCTTAAAGACTTGGATAATATTCAAAATCCTTCTTTTAACGAACGAATAGAAAGAGGTATTGTTAAACCGATTATATGGAGTAAAAAGACATTCGGTTTAGGTCCTCGAATATATTGTGATGAATGTAGAAAGAAAACAAAACTATAAATATTAAGACAGAAAAAGATAAAAGAGGAAAAAATAGAATATCTGGTAAATGTTCGGTTTGTAATACTAATAAATACAAATATGGAAGCCTATCTTGAAAAACGAATTTATGTCTATAGAAAGAGTTATAATTATTTCAGCAATATCAATATTTATCTTTCAATTTCTAAATTTGTTTTATCTTCGAGTGGTTTAGCTGCTTTTGCGTTTGTTCCGTTAGCTGCTTTAAGTTTAAGTGCTTCAGTTGTAGATATTATTGAAAGACAATTGATGTTAAACGAGAGAAAAGAAGAATATAAAATGGCAATGAAATTTTATAAAGGTTTATTGAATACTTTCAAAATTAATAACGATGAAGAAGAAATTTATAGAATAGAAGAAAAATTTGTTAAAACTCTACAATTTTTACCAAGAGAAAAATATATGAAGGCTGCAAAACTTAATGGCTATCAATGGATTTAATACTATATAAATGAACTACTTTCTCAAGTGTGGAAGGAATACAGAAAGTCAAAGTGAAGAAGAATATAAAACAGAGAAAGGAAGATTGATGGTAAAATCAGTATGTAAAGAGTGTGGATGGAAAAGATTTAGATTTGCAAAAAAGAAAAAAGAAGAAGAAGAACCTTCAAAAAAAGAAGATAAATAAACCCCAAAAAAAGCCTCGAAGAAATCTACTACAATCCCGAAACAGGATACAGAGGAATCAACGATTTCGTGAGAAAAACAGGTTATTCTCAAAAAGAAGTGAGTGAATTTCTTCACAAACAAGACGTACATACTCTTCATAAACCTATTAAAAAGAAATTTGAAACCAGAAGAGTATATACACCATATAAAGATTATCAATGGGTGTCTGATTTAGCTTTTATGCAAAAAGATATAGGTTTTGAATATATATTAACATTTATTGACGCATTCACCAAATATGCTTGGGCAATACCAATAAGAAACAAGACTGGAGACGAAATTACAAATGCCTTCCGTGAGATATTCAAAGAAAGGAAACCGGAAAGACTGCAAACAGATAAGGACTAGGAATATATCAACAGTGTGAAGCAGAACCTCCTAAAGAAACATAATATCGAATGGTTTGCTACACAAAATGTGACAAAAGCTAGTATTGTTGAACGGTTTAATAGGACTTAGTGTTTGAAATAAGTAAAGTTTTGTCTACTGAACCTGTCACATATAAAATTAAAGATAAGAATAATGGAGATGTAGAAGGTGGATTTTATAATGAAGAATTAGTAAAATACGATAAAGAAGATGATTTTTATAAAGTTGAGAAAATAATTAGAAGTAGAACAAGAAATGGAAAAAAGGAATATTTTGTTAAATGGTTAGGATATCCTGATAGCTTTAATAGCTGGTCTTTGTTGTCTATGTTGTTCTTTGTGCCTCTTTGATCACGCAGAATGCAAAACTAAGTTATTTATTTATTAACTTATGTTTTTATAACATGGTTATATATATATATATATATAAGAATGTTTACTAATCGAGTCTGCCGTGTTGCTGGATCAACTTGTCAGTTCAATCATAACATGTTTCCTTCAAACAAAAATAAAAAAGGATTGCAGTTCTCCTAGTCTCTATAATGCAAAGGTTTTCTTACTGTTCTACCACTGCGGGTTCGCACACTAGGAGAAGTACGAGAGATAGCTACGAGAGATAGTACGAGAGAAGCTCGTAGATGATTCTTCACCTTTCTTGGCAACGTCCTCCCTTGGATTACATGCTCTTCTGTTTTCGGAAGTGGGTCTTCCATGATTTTGTATGTTGTCATCCATGGCTGTCCCTGCTTGAAATCCAGGAAAGCTTGGACTTTGAAATGTTGGGGCAGAATCTTCTGCACTGAACTTTCTCGGTCTAAGGTGAGACCTGTTCCTGCGGTATTCAGACCCACTTGGTGTTTTCACCATATATGAGAGTGGAGTTTCATGCTTTGCGGTCACTGTTGTCGGAACCAATTTTCTAGGCTTTTCCTGCAACATGATGTTGTTTCCTACTTCCAAAGGTCTCAAAATTCTCTTTGGACTTCCTGCATACTTTTGTTGATGGTCTCTCAATTTTGGTAATTCTTTGTTGTGTCAAACAGTGGTTTTAACTGTTGTCGGGTGTATGTCGAAAGAGTTCTCACAGATCTTCCCATAAGCATTTGGGTCGGAGATGGCAAGTCATACTTAGGTGTGTTGTTGAACTCCATCAAAGCCAGATTGGGATCTTTTCCTGACTTCACAGCTTTAATTATCAGTCCTTTGATGGTTTGAATTATCCTCTCAACTTGTCCGTTAGATCTAGGATATTTGGGACTGGAGGTTTGGTGTTTGAATTCATATTTATGGGCAATTTTTTTGAATCCAGTAGAGTTAAAAGGGGGTCCATTATCCGAAACTAGAGTTCTTGGAATTCCATGAGTCCTGAAAATGGTTTTCAACTGCATGATGGTTTAGGTTTCTCTTTTGCTTGATAATTTCCGGATTTCAACAAACTTTGAGTGGTAATCGACAACCAAGATGGAACTGGTTCCACTCACCTCCATGAAATCTACAGCAATTTTTTTCCTATGGAAATTCAGGGATTTCATGAGCTATTCTTGACTCCTCAGGATTCTTTCTTGAATATTCCTGACATGTTCTGCACTTTTCCACTTCATTTTGTACTTGTGTTATCATGCCGGGCCAGTAAAATGCTGATCTTGCTTTTTCTTTGGAAGCTGCTGTGCCCTGGTGTGATGAATGAACAACCTGCAGGATTTCTTTTCGAAGAGTCGTTGGCACCATGATGCAATTTTCTTTGTAAACAATTCCGTCACTCACATGAATTTCATCTTGAAATTGCCAGTAGGGTTTTGCTTCATCCCAGATCTTAGTTTTATATTTCGGCCATCCATTCTTCGCATACTCTATTAGTTGTATCAAGGTGTGGTCCCCATGAGTTTCCTTTTTTGTAGTCTCTTTATTTTTTCATCTGTGGTAACCAGCAACATGTGCACGGATTCAGTTTGACCTTCGAAATAGCTTGTGTACACCTCATCTTTTAATGGATCTCTAGACAGATGGTAAGCTACAAACATGTTTTTCCTTGGTGTAAACTTCAAAGATATTTGAAATCTCATGAGACGTAAGACCATTCTTTGCAGTCTTGGGGAAAGCTTTTCTAGAGGTTTCTTAACAATACTCAGGAGAGGTTTGTGGTCAGTTTCCACAATAACATAATTTCCCCAAATATAGTACTGGAAGCGTTCACATCCAAAGACTATAGCCAAAAGTTCTTTCTCTATCTGTGCGTATTTTCTTTGAGTTGCATTCAGACTGAAGGACGCATACTCAATTGCATGTCCCCCTTGCATGACCACTGTACCAATACCATATTGGCTTGCATCAGATGAAATGGTGATTGGCTTGGTTGGGTAAAAAAATGTCAATATTGGAGCATTTGAAACCATATCCTTGAGTTTTTCAAAACAATCATTTTCTTCGCCTCCAAATTTCCATTCACTCTTGTTGCTTATCAATTTCCTTAGAGGTGCAGTCTTGTCAGAAATATTAGGAATGAATTTTCCAAGGTACGTTACCATACCTAAGAAAATTTGGACTTCAGTCTTGTTCTCAGGTCTTTTCAACTTTTGTATTGCCTCTGCTCTTGAAGCTTGAATGGCTATTCCATCTCGACTCACTTTTCCGCTGCCACCATGTTGTTTATGTTGTTCTTTGTGCCTCTTTGATCACGCAGAATGCAACTGAACTAAGTTCTTTATTTATTAACTTATGTTTTTATATCCTTGTTCTATATATATAAGAATGTTTAATAGTAAAAACTTAAAACTCTTCCGGTGTACAACTTATAAATAAACGTATCATAAATGGAAGATGGGTATCTTTTATTTGTAAACGTTACGAGCTTTCGGGCAAACGCCCTTCTACAGGTTTGACAGAAATTAAGGCGAGAGACCGACCTATATACAAGGGATGATTTACATAATAAACAATTTTTATAACTTAGCAGTAAGAATTTTTAATTTTTAATAAGTAACTATTGTATTGATATGGTAATAAGATGTTGTATACTAGATTTTTAACTATGTAAAAAGGAATAGATTAACTTGAAACAAAAATATCATAAATTTCAGGAATTTCTATTTTTCTATTTATGCTTTTAAGTTTGGTGGATACTATGGATTCTAACATTAATCTTTGGTGTAGGTTGGGTATGTTACGGTAATGGACAGTGGGGTGGTTGGTATTAAAAGAGTGGCCAGTGGATGCAACATGCTGATAGATGAGGGAACGTGGGTCGTTGTTGTTAATGTTTCGGGTGTGTTCTGACATTCTAATGGCGACGGTTCTACCTGTCTCACCCACATAAGTGGCGGAACAATGTTCGCATGAGACAGAGTAGACCGCCCCAGAAGAATCCAGAGGACTGAGTTGGGTACCAGTTTTTGTAATGGGGTGTCGGAGAAGTGAGTGGATACTGGGGGTATTAATGAAAAAGGTGCGAATGCCAAATGGCCTGATGAGACGGGAGATACTAACTGTTAAGGGAGAATAGGGCAATATGCAGGTAGTCCTGAAGACTGGGGGAGGATTGGAGGGAGCGGGAGAATAGGTATGTTTATTAATGAATGTTAGTGGATAGGAGGCGGCGGTGAGATGGGAGATGATACGGGCTTTTTCTGTGGTTTTAAAGATGGGTAGAGAGCAGTGTGTGTGAAGGCACATGGGTCTGCAACCTCCATTGTGATGACATTCTTTTCTGGCGACGATATGTCGATGATATCCTGTGCATATGTAAAACCGACCTTGAAGAAACCATCCTGTCCACCCTCAACAGCTACAACCCTAACCTCTCGTTCACCATGGAAAAAGAACAGGGACACATCATCCCCTTCCTAGACATCTTAATCATACGTACCCCGGCATCATTCCACACCACAGTATACTACAAGAATAGCAGTACCCCCACCTACACCCATTTCAACTCCTTCTGCCCCACAGTACACAAAATTAACATCGTTAAAACACTCACCAGGCGCCTTCACACACACTGCTCTCTACCCATCTTTAAAACCACAGAAAAAGCCCGTATCATCTCCCATCTCACCGCCGCCTCCTATCCACTAACATTCATTAATAAACATACCTATTCTCCCGCTCCCTCCAATCCTCCCCCAGTCTTCAGGACTACCTGCATATTGCCCTATTCTCCCTTAACAGTTAGTATCTCCCGTCTCATCAGGCCATTTGGCATTCGCACCTTTTTCATTAATACCCCCAGTATCCACTCACTTCTCCGACACCCCATTACAAAAAACTGGTACCCAACTCAGTCCTCTGGATTCTTCTGGGGCGGTCTACTCTGTCTCATGCGAACATTGTTCCGCCACTTATGTGGGTGAGACAGGTAGAACCGTCGCCATTAGAATGTCAGAACACACCCGAAACATTAACAACAACGACCCACGTTCCCTCATCTATCAGCATGTTGCATCCACTGGCCACTCTTTTAATACCAACCACCCCACTGTCCATTACCGTAACATACCCAACCTACACCAAAGATTAATGTTAGAATCCATAGTATCCACCAAACTTAAAAGCATAAATAGAAAAATAGAAATTCCTGAAATTTATGATATTTTTGTTTCAAGTTAATCTATTCCTTTTTTACATAGTTAAAAATCTAGTATACAACATCTTATTACCATATCAATACAATAGTTACTTATTAAAAATTAAAAATTCTTACTGCTAAGTTATAAAAATTGTTTATTATGTAAATCATCCCTTGTATATAGGTCGGTCTCTCGCCTTAATTTCTGTCAAACCTGTAGAAGGGCGTTTGCCCGAAAGCTCGTAACGTTTACAAATAAAAGATACCCATCTTCCATTTATGATACGTTTATTTATAAGAATGTTTACTAATCGAGTCTGCCGTGTTGCTGGATCAACTTGTCAGTTCAATCATATCAGTCTTCAGAAATTAAATATTGTCAAGCGGCACAGCGGTTCCAACTACGAGAGGCCCCATGGGACGCCTGTCAATCATCCCTGGACACCAGGGGGGTGAGGGGTTCGCGGAATCTGGCCGGCGGGGGGAGCGGAGATCGCTAATGAGGATTAACTCTGGCTTGGGGTAAGTCGTACACTCTATCTCTAAGTCGTACACTCTATCTCTCCCTTATAATAAACTAATTATCCCCAAACTTCCCCTTGCTTTATTTATCTCCGCGACATATTTTGGCGGAGACGCTGGGTAGCGTGACGGAACTTCGAAGAAGTCGACGTCTACAGGGACGTGAACCAATTCTTCAACCTTTGCCACAACGAATAGAAATGGAAGACGACCACAGACCTACTGTTAGCGGATCCTACCTCCCTTGTCAGCGCCAACGAGATCCTTCTACCTTTTCTGGAGATGGAAATATAAACCCTGGACAGTGGTTGAAAGAGTACGAGAGAGTGTCAAAGTACAACAGATGGGACGAGACCATGAAGCTTGCCAACGTCGTATTTTACTTGAACGGAACTGCTGGAAGGTGGTTTGATAATAACGAAGAATCACTCAACTCGTGGAGAAGCTTTGAAGACGCATTCCGCGGTGTGTTCGGACTGCAAGAGGATTCTGCTCGACGCGCCGAGGAAGTTCTGAAGTCAAGAGCACAGAAGGCCGAGGAATCCAGCGAGTCATACATCCAGGAGATTCTTAGTCTCTGCCACCAGGTGAACCCTCGCATGGAAGAAGGTGAGATAGTTGCTCACATTATAAAGGGAATTTCGGAGGACACATACCAGGTATTGGTGGCGAAAGACATACAGACGGTAGATGAGATCCTGAAGTTCTGCCGTCATCTGACAACCGTCAAGCAGCGCCGGATCGGCCGTACGAAATTCGCCAGGTTGTCAAACGTAATGCCCATTTCGTGTGTTGACGACTCAGACGACTTGGCCGGCTTAATTCGCCGCATCGTTAGAGAAGAGATACAAAAGGTTTTCTCAGCACCTGAAGTGATCAATCCGCTCCGAGAGGTGAACGCCCTGGAACAGACTGTGAGGGAAGAGGTCAGCCGTGCTCTACAACCTACCAGACCACAAGTCAACGTGGTACAACAACAACCACGAACGCCCTATTATAATATCGACCGACCAACCCAACCCAGAAAGACGGAACATTGGAGAACCTACGACGACAAACCTATCTGCTTCCACTGCGGACGACCCGGACATGTCGTCCGTTATTGTAGGGAACGACGGCAGGTCTTTGCTGAAGCCAGGACAAGGAATGGCGGAGAAGGAAGAAATGTTGGATTTTCGAGTCGACCCCCGAGATATGACGCCGACGACGACTATGTAACGCCCCAAACCTCGACGTACTTCTACCGGAGCTCTTCCCCACATCCAAGCCGCGCAAGGTCGCCAGCCCGAAGACAATCCCAGTCGCCAGCCCGTCGTTTCAGCCGTTCTCCCATGCCTCAGAATGTGAAAAACTAAGTGGAGCGGCTTCTAACGGGGGTGAGGTCGCCATTGAGGAAAATCCTCCAGGGTACATCGCCGCTAAATTAAAAGAAAATTTTGTTATGGTCGAAATAAATGGACGCAAAATTAAAGCATTGGTGGATTCAGGAGCCGACTTTTCTGTTATTTCAGACAAATTTCGACGCGAACTAAAGACACCTCTCTTCAAAGAACCAGGTCCCATTCTTAAAGCCGCAAACAAAAATTTAATAGAGACCCTAGGAAAATGTGTCCTGAACATAGAAGTTAATGGTCTGAATATCTCATTTGAATTCGTTGTTATGGTGGAATGCAGCCATGACATCATATTTGGATGGGACTTCTTCAAGGCCACCGAGGCCGTCATTGATTGTGGCAGAAATGAACTCCATCTCGGGGAAACCTCCGTCCTGGAATCTCGAGAGGAGGAAAACCAGAGATTGTTTGCTTCCGACGACTTTGTCATCCCGCCTAAATCAATAAAGAAGATCAGCGTGATAAACGAAGAAATATGTGGTGTTAGAGATGTTTTAGTCTCAACTTCTAAGGACTTATTATTAAGAAAGGAAGTTCTTATACCAAACTCATTGGTTACATTTCGACACGGCCGAGGTAGCATTTGGGTGGCGAATGGAGCGTCTTGGCCGCAACTGATTCCATCAGGAATGAATATGTGCACCATGGAAAGTTATGATAATGGGAATATCTGCAGTCTTATTGAATCCAGCGATAAGTTACAAGAAACGCAGCTAAAGTCACGTGAATGGTCACAGAAGATAAACCTTACTCTAGATCCAGGGCTGTCTGAAATTCAAAGGTTACAGCTTGTTTCATGCCTTGACGAGTTTATTGGCATATTTGACTTTGGGAGTACTCCTATTAAGCCCACCAGTACTGTGAAGCACAAGATAAACACAGGCGACCAGTCTCCTATCAAACAGCGGCCCTATAGAGTAGCACCAAGTGAACGACGACTAATTCAAGATGAAGTGAACAAGATGATTGAAAATCACATCGTGAAGCCCTCTGAAAGTCCTTGGTCATCTCCAGTTATTCTAGTTCGAAAGAAAGATGGGACCTGGAGATTCTGCGTTGATTACCGTCGATTAAATAAGACAACAAAAAAAGATGTTTACCCGCTGCCACGCATTGACGATGCCTTGGACAGTTTAGCTGGCTCTAGTTACTTCTCCACGATGGATCTTCGGTCCGGGTATTGGCAGATTGAAGTGGACGAAAAAGACAGGGAGAAAACTGCTTTCATCACTCCAGATGGGCTGTATGAATTCCAAGTAATGCCTTTCGGTCTTTGCAACGCTCCAGCAACGTTTGAAAGGATGATAGATAGTGTTCTGGGCAGTCTTAAATGGAACATGTGCCTTTGCTACCTGGACGACATCGTAGTTTACGCACCTACCTTTGAGGAACATCTACGTCGTCTACAACTTGTATTAAGCTGCATCCAGAAAGCTGGACTAAGCTTGAACCACAAAAAGTGTCTTTTTGGATCAAGGAGGATAAAGATTTTGGGACACCTTGTTGACGCCAATGGAATTCATCCAGATCCAGATAAAGTTGAAGCCGTCTCTAAATTTCCGAGGCCAAGGAATATCTCTGAACTGAGGAGCTTTCTTGGATTATGTTCCTATTACCGAAGATTTATTGAGAACTTTGCCGACAAAGCTAGATCTTTGCATGACCTACTGAAGACTGAAAAGCAATTCTATTGGGATGCAGCTCAAGAGAAAGCGTTTGAAGTCCTTAAAACAGCTCTAATTTCAGAGCCTGTCTTGGGACACTTTGATGAATCCGCTGATACCCATCTACACACGGATGCAAGCGGACATGGTATTGGAGCTGTTCTTCTACAAATACAAGGTGGGAAGGAGCGGCCTATAGCTTATGCATCTAGAAGCTTGACAAAGGCTGAAAATAACTATTCTACAACGGAAAAAGAATGCCTTGCTGTAGTCTGGTCTATTAGCAAATTCCGCCCATATTTGTTTGGTCGACCATTCACGGTTGTCACTGATCATCATTCTCTATGTTGGTTGGTAGGGCAGAAAGATCCTTCTGGCCGCTTGGCAAGATGGGCGCTGAAGTTGCAAGAATTTGACGTGACCGTTATCTACAAGAGCGGACGCAAACATAAGGATGCCGATTGTCTGTCAAGGAGCCCGCTTGAGAACGATCAATCAAGTGCTGTGATGTCACTAACCAACGCCGATATAGAGCAGACTAAAGACCCGGATTTAGCTAAAATAATCGATAATTTAAACTCGGGCTACACCAGAAAGGAATTCAGCATTATCGACGGCATCTTATACAAGAAAAACTATAGCACAACTGGAAGACCCTGGCTTATGATGATCCCTAAACACTTAAGATCGGAAGTTATGGCAGATTTACATGATGCTCCTACAGCTGGGCATTTGGGTTTCGCCCGAACGTATGACAAAGTCAAGAAGCGATTCTATTGGCCTGGCCTTTACAGAACTGTTCGCCAATATGTAAGCCATTGTCGGGAGTGTCAACGAAGGAAGAAATTGCCTCGACGTCCGGCTGGACAACTTGTATCCATACCGCCCGTAGAAAAACCATTCTATAAGATCGGGGTTGATCTCCTTGGAAGATTTCCAGTTTCTAAAGATGGAAACCGTTGGATCATTGTGTGCACCGATTATATGACAAGGTATGCCATAACGAAAGCGATCCCAAACGGAGGAGCAATCGAAACAGCTAAGTTCCTGGTTGAAGACGTCATCTTGAAGCATGGAGCTCCTAGAGAAATGATAACAGATCGCGGCAGAAATTTCATTTCTCAAGTAATAAAAGAGATCAATGCTCTGTGCGGAATTGTGCACAGATTTACAACGGCCTACCATCCCCAGACCAACGGCCTGACTGAAAGGTTCAACAAAACTCTGGGAGACATGTTGTCCATGTACACAGGTGTTGAGCAGAAGGACTGGGACCAAGTTTTGCCCTATGTAACTTTTGCTTACAACACTGCTAAACAGGAGGCGACCGGCTACACCCCGTTCTTTCTTGTCCACGCCCGCGAGGCCGAGACCTACATCGATGCCGTACTACCCTACCTACCAGATGAGATCTCTGACGACTATGTTGGAGAACTTGTGACCAGAGCTGAGGAAGCGCGTCAACTCTCCCGATCACGCCTTTTACAATCACAGGCGAAAGACCGTAGACTTTACGACCAGAAACATACTCCAGTCTATTACCAGAAGGATGATCTTGTGTGGGTTTTTACTCCCATCCGAAAAGTAGGACTATCAGAAAAGCTACTGAAGAGATACTTCGGTCCCTACAGGGTGACCAAGAAGCTTTCAGAAGTTACCTATGAAGTAGAGCCCGTGGACCCCTCTCCCCGATCACGGAAAGCCAAGGATATCGTCCATGTCATTCGGATGAAGCCCTACCTGGACCCTGAAGAACAACATTCTATTCTACTGGGGAACACCAGCCGTGATAGATTTCCTTCCAGAACAAGGGCTGAGACAAGCTAATCAGCGGGTCGCTGTTTCTCTAAGGAGGAAGTAATGTCAAGCGGCACAGCGGTTCCAACTACGAGAGGCCCCATGGGACGCCTGTCAATCATCCCTGGACACCAGGGGGGTGAGGGGTTCGCGGAATCTGGCCGGCGGGGGGAGCGGAGATCGCTAATGAGGATTAACTCTGGCTTGGGGTAAGTCGTACACTCTATCTCTAAGTCGTACACTCTATCTCTCCCTTATAATAAACTAATTATCCCCAAACTTCCCCTTGCTTTATTTATCTCCGCGACAATATTTATAAAAATAATTTATATATAAATGGAACTTTCTATAATCAACAACGTACAAAATTATCTTAAAATTAGGTTTATTTGTTCTGGTGAGGAAACAAAAGTCATTTTTGAAGATTCCTGTAATCAATTCATTATGAATGTAGATCAGTTTACAGAATTAATAAAAAAAATACTAATATACAAGAGAAATTTTATACAGCTTTTAACTGTTTATAAAAAATATTTCTATATAAATGGATCACCTCATTGAACTCTGTCGAACTAACAAAAGTTTTTTAGATTGGGATTATATTTCTGAAAATTGTGATTTTGAAATTTCAACAGCTAATCGTGATAATGTTAATTGGGATATAATTTGTAGAAACAGAAAATTAACAGTAGAATTTACGAGAGAAAATATAGATTATCTTAGATGGTTTTTGATATCACAATATCAAACACTTTCTGAAACTATGCGTGAGTATCATGATAAGTTTGATCCATATTATGATAATTTTATTCAATATTTTCCAAGAGATAATCTTGTAAAATATCAAACATTATATGAAGATCTTATTACAGAATTTTTTAATAATCTGATGTATATAGATTATCTTTGTCAATATAAAAAAAAATGCCTGAAAATATATTGAGAGAAAATATAAAATATTTGGATTTCTCCATAGTGACGAGATATCAAGATTTAAGTATTGAATTCATTAGAGATTTTAGATAGTAAGAAATATATCTTTCCAACATTTATATACATCCGAATTCAATGAAAAGTGAGCACGAGGAATACTTGTGTATGCATGCAAATATCCAAGACGAATATCGCGTGCTTTGTAAATGATAATAATAAAAAAATAATAATAATAATAAAAAAGATTGGTTGTATATTTCAGAACACGGGTTTGAAAAATATTCCGAAGAATTTGTTGTTGAATTTAAAGAGAAGATATATCGGAATGAACCCAATATACGTTATAGATTTGATTCGGAATTTATAGAGAAAAATTCACGTTGTCTGACTTGTAAAAATCACTATCAGAAATAATAATAAAAATGGTTTCTATATATTTTATCAAAGAAATGAAAGAACGATGCTTTGAAAAATACGACGAGTGGGTAAATATTTAATGCTTTTTTTGTTCTATTTTGATCAAAAAAGGAAACAATTTTTCTATTTTTCGTATACTTTTATTTTTGTGTGTTTTTTTCTCAAATTCTGTTTTCTGTTATTTTTAACTTTTTCTTTCAAAACAACCTTTGTTTTTATTTGAAATATCCTTGTTTTTCAATAAATATGGTCAAAAAAAGGACATAAATGGTGTGTGAAAAATCGCACTTTTGTTTTTAAAAAATCGAGTGTTTTAATGCAAATTGAAAAATGTGGTGTGTCCCTTAGTGGTACCCATATACTACTACGGTGGTGTCTTGTTCATGGAGCAGATCAGATCGGTCCGTGCACCCTGATCACAATACCGGTCAACTGAGGTGGTGGTGTCTTGTCCATGGAGCAGATCAGATCGGTCCGTGCACCCTGATCACAAAACCGCCCAACTGAGATGGTGGAGGTGTCTTGTCCATGGAGCAGATCAGATCAGTCCATGCACCCTGATCACAATACCGGCTAACCGAGGTGGTGGTGGTGTCTTGTCCATGGAGCAGATCAGATCGGTCAGTGTACCCTGATCACAATACCGCCCAACTGAGATGGTGGTGGTGTCTTTTCCATGGAGCAGATCGGTTCGTGCACCCTGATCACAATACCGGTCAACTAAGGTGGTGGTGGTGTCTTGCCCATGGAGCAGATCAGATCGGTCCGTGCACCCTGATCACAATACCGGCCAACTGAGATGGTGGTGGTGTCTTGTCCATGGAGCAGATCGGTCCGTGCACCCTGATCACAATACCGCCCAACTGAGATGGTGGTGGTGTCTTGTCCATGGAGCAGATCAGATCGGTCCGTGCACCCTGATCACAATACCGCCTAACTGAGATGGTGGTGGTGTCTTGTCCATGGAGCAGATCGGTTCGTGCACCCTGATCACAATATCGGTCAACTAAGGTGGTGATGGTTTCTTGTCCATGGAGCAGATCAGATCGGTCCGTGCACCCTGATCACAATACTGGCTAATCGAGGTTGTGGTGGTGTCTTTTCCATGGAGCAGATCAGATCGGTCCGTTCACCCTGATCACAATACCAGTCAACTGAGGTGGTGGTGGCGTCTTGTCCATGGAGCAGATCAGATCGGTCCATGCACCCTGATCACAATACCGGCCAACTGAGGTGGTGATGGCGTCTTGTCCATGGAGCAGATCAGATCGGTCCGTGCACCCTGATCACAATACCAGCCAACTGAGGTGGTGGTGGTGTCTTGTCCATGGAGCAGATCAGATCGGTCCGTGCACCCTAATTACAATACCGGTCAACTGAGGTGGTGGTGGTGTCTTGTCCATGGAGCAGATCAGATCGGTCCGTGCACCCTGATCACAATACCAGCCAACTGAGGTGGTGGTGGTGTCTTGTCCATGGAGCAGATCAGATCGGTCAGTGCACCCTGATCACAATACCGGCTAACTGAGGTGGTAGTGTCTTGTCCATGGAGCAGATCAGATCGGTCCGTGCACCCTGATCACAATACCGCCCAACTGAGATGGTGGTGGTGGTCTTGTCCATGGAGCAGATCAGATCGGTCCGTGCACCCTGATCACAATACCGGCTAACTGAGGTGGTGGTGGTGTATTTTCCATGGAGAAGATCAGATCGGTCCGTGCACCCTGATCACAATACCGCCCAACTGAGATGGTGGTGGTGGTCTTGTTCATGGAGCAAATCAGATCGGTCCATGCACCCTGATCACAATACCGGCTAACCGAGGTGGTGGTGTCTTGTCCATGGAGCAGATCAGATCGGTCAGTGCACCTTGATCATAATACTGGCTAACCGAGGTGGTGGTGTCTTGTCCATAGAGCAGATCAGATCGGTCCGTGCACCCTGATCACAATACCGCCCAACTGAGATGGTGGTGGTGGTGTCTTGTCCATGGAGCAGATCAGATCGGTCCGTGCATCCTGATCACAATACCGCCCAACTGAGATGGTGGTGGTGGTGTCTTGTCCATGGAGCAGATCAGATCAGTCCATGCACCCTGATCACAATACCGGCTAACCGAGGTGGTGGTGTCTTGTCCATAGAGCAGATCAGATCGGTCCGTGCACCCTGATCACAATACCGGCTAACCGAGGTGGTGGTGGTGTCTTGTCCATGGAGCAAATCAGATCGGTCCGTGCACCCTGATAACAATACCGGCTAACCGAGGTGGTGGTGGTGTCTTGCCCATGGAGCAGATCAGATCGGTCCGTGCACCCTGATAACAATACCGGCTAACCGAGGTGCCTTGTCCGTGAAATATTATTCAAATAGCGAATAACACAGGTCCCTGTGATCCAATCTGTCCCCAATGTCAAGAGGAAGAGAAAACTGTGGAACATGTCAACTGCCCAGTATTCCAACTACAGCGATTCCAGACACTCCTTGGACTGTCCTCATTCAATGACACTGCCCTGTTGAATCTACCAAGAAACAAACCGGCCTGGAGACACTTGGTGAACTGGGTAACTAAGGCTACCAAGACTGACTCCACAGGATAGCCCGGGTAGTTGGCGATCTATGCTCCAGGAGCCTGAATTACCTATCTGTTACTTCTACTCTCCAGATAGCTGGTGGTTTATACGCTACAAGAACCTAGGTTACCTATTTCAAATAAGAGCAAACTTTTGAATAATGATTTTGGTGGTGGTCCTTATCTCCATGATTAAACCAATTCCTGAAGTCCACTCCTCTCCAATTTTTCGATGGTAGTTATAGGCCTGGAAAATAGGTCCTCTATTGTCAGTTCTGAGCATGACAAGATATGTGCCAGAGAAGCTTCTAATTATAGCATTTCAAGCAATTATTGAAGGTTTTTTGTCCATTTTGAAAATTTGAAAGTTTAATAAACAGCCTGTTTGTTTTACATATTATGTTTAAAATGTTAATACCCTGAAGTCTTAAAAAAAATCCAAGGACCTTGTGGTACCTGTTTCTAAATAACCCTAACCCAACATCTCGTTAAGAAATCAGAAGTAGAGATGTTGACTCTAACCAACACTGTCAGGAAGGAAGAAACACCGAACTATTTGTGGCTACTGGAGAGCTTGGGTGGAAGAGACAAAGCTAGTCTCCATGGGTATCGATCGATGCTTTCAGAGCAACAATCCGCTTTGGAGATCAGAAATAGGAGATTTTGAATATACAAAGGGCGTTAGGAAAGTTATGTAATACGCTCCAACATGTGCGCATGCGTGGTCACGCGTTTGAAGGTATTGAAACCTGTACATATTGTTGCGTTGTTGGTTGACAAAGAATAACTTCCGTGGGTACAAAGGATCTTTAGGACTTTATTTAAGCCTAATAAATAAAATAATCACAGGAGAATGCAAAATGAAACAACAATAAAGAAAACAGCGGTTACAAACTAAACAACTGCCGCACCGTGAAAGAAGGCAGGAGCAGAACAGGAGACAGAAGTTCGTAGAACCTTCTAGAATCTTCCAAGAAGTACACTGGCGTCGGTGATGAGCAGCAGTCCGACCTCTTGAGACGAAGCGTTTGCTTGGAATTCACCATGTAGCTTCGTTCTTCTACTACTTCTTATCGTTCTTCTCTCTCCGGCATGAGTTCCTCATCTCTATATATCCCGGAGTAGGTCTTTCCAGAACGGTCATGGTTGGTCAGCCAATCAGAAAGCCGCCAGCGCTAAGCCTTGTGCAATCGCTACTGATTGGCCAACCAGTTGTTCTCCGATTTTTCTACAATTTTCTTGAACGTTCTGAAACATTCTATTTTGATAATGCGCCCGTTTTTATTTCACATAACAATTCAAAACTGGAGCAAGCAAGAACAAAGTGGCGCGTCCACAACACTGGCCTCAGCTTACATCCAGGTTCAGCTCAATATCTGCTTACATCTCCTTAGATTGGAATGACTACTTGTTGAGTGAGTGGTCCGACTGACGTAGATATGGCCTTTCTACAGAGATATATCACAAACAATGTTCTGATGCATTTAGTAGATACTAGCTTTAATGCATTTATTTAAAAGGAGCGATGAATTTTTGAAATTACAGTAGAACCTCCCTTTAGCTGACGCCCCACTAGCGGGCACCTCTCCCCAAAGGACAGTTTTCATTTGCAAAATTACCATTTTTACTCTTTATCAACTCTCCGGTAAGAGGACACCTCTCCTTAAAGGACACTTTGGCTCTGCAATTAGGTTTCCTTTACAGGGAGGTAGTTCTACTGTATTATCACCATTCGGCAATTTTACAATGCATTCTATCCTAAGATTGGTCCTACTTGCTCGAACTAAAGATTCTAGTAATCGCCATCTGTACAACGTGTGTCGTGGCCCCTGTACTGATGTGGGGCACAGGTCTGAATTCTTTGGCCTGAATTTGCCAAAGCTGATGTTGCGGCTTGTTGTGCTCTCGCACAGTGATTGGTGATCAATAAAATACATTTAAAAGATGAAAAGTTTCAAAACATTTATATTGATTAAACTTAAGAGTAATTTTTTTTATGTATTCAAAATCCCATCATAAAAAAAAAAAAAAAAAAACTAGAAACTACGCCATCTCTCGACGGCCCAGACAACTACCAGATTCAAAACAACACCAGTTTGGAAAATTGACACTCATCTGGAGACATTGGTGCCGGGCTATGGCACTCTTTTTCAAAGTATTGAGTTGTTTTTGGTGGTAGATCGATCTCAGTCAGCCTACCATTCAGGAGTAGAAAGACGCCATTGGAGAAAGGTCGGACCCCCGGAACCTGAAGAAGCTTAGGGCGTCTAGGCGAAGCAGAGCGTTGGCGTAGACTCGCTGTAATGGACAGTACCAGTCAAGTGTACCAGCTCATATTGTTGAACCAGGCTGCGGTTTGGCAGATTCTTCAGTCTTGAATCTCTCCTCAGACGCGTCTTGCATCTTCCCAAAACCTGTATCAACCATCCTACAAGGTTAAACCAGTCAATAATAAGACAACTATATTTTTAGGTAGCACCTAGAATCTCTCTTTATTTATCACATCAAAGTTTAAAGCAGGTTGGGTATTCAGTGTATCAAAATACAAATTATTTTATAATACATAATATTTCATAATAATATTCTGTTTTATAAAAAAAAAAAAAAATATATATATATAAAATTTAAATTTGAAATATATGAAAAATACTAGCGCATGTGTACCCGGCTTCGCCCGGGGTTTATCCGAGTGAAAGTTTGCCTAATGAATATTATTGATAATAATATTCCAGAACACACAGAATATTATGATAATAATGATAATAATATTCGTTACATCATATATTTATATAATATATAAAATATATTTTTCGAGCAAACATATCCTCTCTCTCTACTGAATAGATTTAAAAAAAGGTATATATAAAAATATCTAGAGATAAACTACACGATCTTAGCCAAAAGGCCGAGAAATGATATTTTATATATTGAGATGACCTGGCTTCTTGTGCCTTCTGCTCGAGTGAATGTTTCGCTAGTAGATTTTGTTCCTGCCTACTAAATATTAGTATCTGGTTTCGCCCGAGGTCTGCTTTAGTGAATATTCCCCTAAAGAAATTTGATTATGTCAATCAAGCATGATACAGCAATACTGTCATAATCATTTATGACTAAAAAATATTGTTGCTCAGTACTCGGTTAATTATAATTTTTCTTGGTTAAAGTGCGACCAAAAAACTCTTCCAGATTTAACTCTCTCTCCTGTTCAAATTTCAGCGAGATTAGTTACATATTGAGGGCGCGCATAGCCGACAAACATATATATATATATATATGTTCCCGGCTTCTCCCGATTTTTACCCGAGTAAAGATTTGCCTAACAAACTTTTGTTAAAACGATTCTAGCAAACATCCAATCCCTACTGAATCTATACTTGTCCATACTCTCGATAATTAAAAAAAATTTCCGGTCCTTTGAAAAATACTTGATATGTTGAAAAAATTCTGTAGTAATTGGTCCACTCGGTATTTTGAAGTTGAAGGAATAGTATCTTGCCAAAAAAGAAGATTTGTAAATACCTGTATTTAGCGAATGTACCCAGCTTCGCCCGGTTTTTATCCGAGCAAAAGTTTGCCTAAAGAACATTTGTTAAAACGATTCTAGAAAACATCCAATCCACCTATATATTGATTTATGAACGTATATAAATATAAATATTGTTATATACGTTTAAATATATTTTTGAAACACATAATATTTTTTAAAACATTTATTATATTTTAAATAAGATA
This sequence comes from Cordylochernes scorpioides, assembly GCA_030710605.1. Classification (NCBI taxonomy): domain Eukaryota; kingdom Metazoa; phylum Arthropoda; class Arachnida; order Pseudoscorpiones; family Chernetidae; genus Cordylochernes; species Cordylochernes scorpioides. The sequence continues at coordinate 3,184,726 of CP092871.1, read as the reverse complement.
TTGTCACTTTTGTGAATTTGATAATTAATTATTTCTTTTTTTTTTCTCAATAAATTATATATATTAATTTAAAAATTCATTTTTGTTATCATCATCACATACAATGTAAATTTTTTATATAAACAAACGATAATAAACAACAACAACAATTTAATTTGCATTTTCATCATTATAAAACAACAACAAATTAAATTAACAATGTAAAAATATATTTTAACATCACGTTTTAACATTTAAGACAAAAACGTTACAATATTTTCTTTAAATATATATTAATATTAAAATGCTAAGTTTTTTACGTCATTGGAATATTATATTACTAAATTCACAAATTAAAAATTTTATACTTGGAACACATTTTAAGCATTGTTACAATTTATAAATATAATTTCGCCAGATACCACGAGAGGCGCTGCTTGCGAGTGAAAGTAGAAAATTATCAAATAAAATTGCAAAGAATATTTATTTCAAATAAAATTCAAACCAGAAACTTTCCCAGTAGTATAGTAAATAACTTCCTAAAGTTTCACGGCGATTGGATTATCTTACCTTTTAAAAACATTCGTCGTGTAAACAAACCATGTGTAAATCATTAACCAATCAAATTCATTTATCGTCGCGACCAGTGCTGCGCCCAAGCGGTAAAAGGCTGGAACTAACGCTTTTTGGTTTTATATATTTTAAAATAAAGCACATTAACCTTTTTAGTTTTTTGAATAGCTCATATGTTAAACGAAATATTCCTCTACCTACACGCGAAATTTCATAATGATTCATTCTGTAGATTTTGCGCAACGCGATAACAAACATCGATTTTGGATTTCATTTTTATAGATATAAAGGAAGGATTATTGTAAATAATTTGAAAAATAGACGCATTAATCAGGATGCAACAATATATACCTGAAGGTTTGGGGATAACTCTGACGAAACTATCATCAATTCTCAAATATAAAGTTACTGTGAATGTAATCCTCACACCAGACCTGTAAGACCTTAACGACGAAGTATTTCTCATTTACAAATATATCCGAACTGGAACACTTTATATTTAAATGTACGTCTCTCACTATGAAAAGAGAAACTTTTCGCGGTAGAGCTGCTTATCCACACTTTTCGCTGTATTCCTTTCTTTCAGATTTGATGGATAATGGGTCAGCTATTTTAAAGTTCTTTAATTTTTCAAGACTGCAAGGAGGAAAAAAGACCTAACAAAGTAACTGAACTGTGTGGAAATATTTTTTTCTTCACAAGATGCAACCATTTACTCAATAGTCTACTTCTTCACTGTGTTCCATGCACAGAAAAAGATATATATAGTCTCAACTTTTGTACATAGATATTCTTTCCTTTCTTCTTTTTCTTATTTCTGAGCGAGGATTCAGTTTCTTCCCCTGTTTCTCATTTCTTTTTAGATTCATTTCTAACAGGAGAATCGTCTGTATAACACAGAATGTCTTAATAAAGGCTTGTGTGTGTGTGTGTGATATATGAAGCTGTCAAATATAGGAAATAAACACTTTCAAACCAATAAAACAAAATGCTTTTATTATTTCGTGTCTTACAAAGACATGTCCCGGCCAATATAAAGATAACAATGGTAGATAGTGTTAATAAATAAATGGATTTTATAATTCACTCATTTATATTTACATAATTATATTTTAGATAATAAAAGGCATATATTGGATTTAAATTGGATTATATATTAAATTGGATTTTATTATCTAATGAATTAAGTATGGATTGCTCTATTTTCAAAATATTTATATTTATAATTAAAAAGGCATATATTGGTTCAAAATATCATTTATTTTACCAACATTTTAGTTGGCTGAACGCCAACCTTTATCAAGGTGTTATACCATTTTAAAGTGTGTGAACAACAAACTCAGCGCCACATAACGTCAATAGCATTATGTGGCGCTGAGTTTGTTGTTGGCACACTTTAAAATGTTATAATACCTTGATAAAGGTTGGCGTTCAGCCAACTGAAATATTGGTAAAATAAATGATATTTTGATCCAATATATGCCTTTTTAATTCAAAGATTTATTTATGTATTGCTCTATTTTCAATACTTATATTTATATTATTATTTACTCATTTATAGTATTGATTGATTGAAACTACTTTATTTCAATGTCCAATAAGATTATATAAGGTTAAATACAGAATAAATATGAATAAATAAGATTATATAATTGATAAATATATGAAAAAATAGATATAAATAGAGAGAGAGAGAGAGTCTTCTAGGATTTTTTTTTTTGCATTTTTCCATATTTTCAATGTTTCTACTGAACTGTAGAGCTGGTAGCACAAGTAGATATGCAGCTGTGACAGGTCAGCGAATCAGAGATTAGTTTGTCAATCTTGGACTTGTGAAACTGACAAATTTGTCTTTATCCCTGTAGACGTAACAATGATGGGCACTATGGAATAACAATCATAAATATCATAGAAAAAATATATACAGTTAAATCTGTCTATAGCGCCTCCTCTTGGGATTCACCAAAATGGGGTACTATAGAGAGGGGGTGCTATAGATAGGTTACTTTTGATGTAAAATGTTTACATTTTAATATTTAAAATCGGGCGCTATAGAGAGGAAGGCGCTATTTAGAGGGAGCGCTATAGATAGGTTTAACTGTATATATATTAAATATAGAGGTTTATGATTTATGGGTATATAAATAAACAAAGAATTTTGCTCTAATTTAATATAGCCGTTTATACTCTCTCTCTCTCTATAAGACATACCAGAACTATCCTCACTACACCAACTCTAACTGTATTCCTCAGAGTAGAAGCACCTCCCAAGTGGATAGAAGCACCTCCCAAGTGGATAGAAGCACCTCCCAAGTGGATAGAAGCACCTCCACCTAGAGTGGAAGTCAGAATAGGCAACAGACTGACTGTCCCATGTCAAGCCAGTGGCTCACCGAAGATATCCTGGAGAAAATCCCAAGAAATAGGTGACCATCTTGAGGTGTCTTCAGTATAGGATCAGGACGCTGGAGTATATGTCTGTACCGAAGATAACGGTTCAGAGCCCTCCAGTACTGTGGAAGTCATTGTCCTGGGTAACGCTCTTATAAATTTTACGATGTACTAGAGCGCCATCTGTTATCAAATTATAAAACTATTTTAGAGGCGTAATATTCTTTTAAAAATAAAACAATTTCTACTGTCCTTGCTGCGATGGAAAAATTAAAGGGAGGGCCTGGCTCATCAGTGGTGAACCCTCCCAGCTGGCGAAACCGCTGGGAGGGTTCACCACTGATGAGCCAGGCCCTCCCTTTAATTTTTCCATCGCAGCAAGGACAGTAGAAATTGTTTTATTTTAAAAAGAATATTACGCCTCTAAAATAGCTCTTATAAATATTTATTCATTCTCTACACCAACTCTAATAAACATTCTGGTGTGTGCAGAGCACCATTAAACAACACAATTAATCAAACAACCCATGCTTCCCTCTATATATATATTTTCACCCAGGGGAACCATTTGATCTATATTTTAATATATATTATTCAATATTACTGAATTTTAATTTTAAAACCACAATTCAGTAATCGTTAATCATCACCAAAATCAATCAATCACCGTATAGTTTTATATAAACAATTAAAATGTGATTAACAATATATATAATTACAATCATATTTATCAGATAGTAAAAAGGCGTATATTGGATTGAATAAAATATTTATGCCTTTTATATATGTCTTTATTTATGCCTTTATATATGCCTTTTTAATATCTAGTGATTTAAGTATGGATTGCTCTATTTTCTAAACAAATCATATTTATGTATAAAGGAAGAAAAAGTGTATATATTTTTTAGTATTATATTTTCATAATTATAGGCTGTCAAGACGTGTCTTTATAAATATTATCTCAACATTGAACTGAGAGATCCTGTCCTTGTCTGGAGGAGGATAAGATGTAGGAGCCTCCCTTCCTGTGAACAGCTTTTTATATTCAATCACTAAATTGTAAATTCTCATTAATTTTTGTAATTCTCTTTAATTTTTGTATCAATTAACTAAAAGTGTCAATGAATTATTATTCAATTTTCAAATATAAATAAAAATTATATATGCCAAAGATCTAGCATGTTTTGAGTATAGAAAATATATATCTGGTTGAGGACAATTTCTTAAATAAATTTTTATTTAATTATAAAAAGAGAATATTGGAACAAAAATAATTTATTCACCAATATTCCAGTTAGCTGAACGCCAACAATTTTCAAGGTATTATAACATATTGATAGAGAGAGAGAGGCGTTCAGCCAAGTGAAATATTGAAAATAAATTATTTTTTGAACCAATATTTGCCTTTTTAATTAAAGATACAGTCGAATTTAGATAAATTGAATCCCAAGGGAACCAAAAAAAAAATCGAATTACTCAAAAATTTGAATTAAAAATGACAATTCTATTTATAGGAAATTCTAGGGACCAAGATAAATATTTGAATTAAATATGTTTTAGAATTATCCACCAGGTTCTACTGCGTGTATTTATGGATTGCTCTATTTTCGAAAAAAAAAAAAAAATCTTGTAACACGACATTTGAAAACTATCCCGCATGTGTTTCTTTTGAACCAAAAAATCGTTATTTCTCCTTAAAATAAATTTCAATTTTTGGTTCAAAAGAAACACATGCGGGATACTTTTCAAATGTCGTTATACAATTATGGACCGTATTATATTGTATTATAAAAACATCTTTTATGTTTTTTAAATGTACTTTAGATGTCCTACTGAGATGGGACTCTATTGATTAGACTCCACACGGCAGGATTCTGGGTCGAAATGAAGAGAATCTATGCATCAAAGTTTCGACAGAATCTTCATTTTTATTCATCGGGGAATTTTGAAGTGAAGAAAGTTTTATTTGATATCTTCACTCATCAGTTGAGTGAGATAGTAATAAAACATTTTAGAAAGTAAAAACTTCCCTCATAAGAATATCGACACCCAGCCTGTCCATAATTGAATTTTTATTGAATAAAAAATCTTTATTTAGGCCCAGAATATACCCATATGTATATATACAATATCACATTTGTACTATTATACATAAATATATGTATAATATAAATATATAAATAAATAAAAGACATATATTGGATCTAAGTTTATTATTCAACCAATATTTCTAGGGGCAAAACGCCTCTCTTTATCAAGGCTTTTCTTTGATTTAAACTAAATCACGTGTGATCCACTCATGCTATACAAGATCAAAGTAAGAAACTATCTGAATAATAAATTGGTTGAATAATAAATTTAGATCCAATATATGCCTTTTATTTATTTATAGATATTATTATGGATTACCCAATCTTTAAAATAAATATATGTATATATATATGAAAAAATGAAAGAAAAAATAAAAGATAAAAATATATATATATATATCTTTAGATTTGCATTTTTTATTTCAATACGCAAAACGCGATATCCCGGCTATCTTTAGATAAGAAAAATACCTATATTGGATTGAACAAAATATTTATTTGCCAATATTTCGATTGGCTAAACACCAACCTTTGTCAAGGCATTCCATTTTTGTATAAAGATTTAAACATGGATTGTTCTATAAATTATACAAAAATGTAATGCTTTGACAAACGTTGGCGTTTAGCCAACCGAAATATTGGCAAATAAATATTTTATTCAATCCAATATATATTACAAGTTTATAACAAGTTGTAAATATTTGGCGCAACGAGTCCACATTTATAAAAGTAATATTTAATAAAAATATGCGCAAAATATGTATTCATGATATTTGTAAAATTGGTATCGATAAATATATTACCACAGTTGGATTCTGTGCTCCAAGATAATCCTTCTTCAGCACATTTAAAAATTGATATAAAAAATAAAAATTGTATCAAAAATAAATAGTTCATGGCGTGTTGCCTGTAAACTTAAAATTTTTAACATTTTCTCAGCAACTCTTTTTATATTGAATAACTGAATACGTCTTTTATATTCTTGTTAGAATTCATCATAAATATAACTCACTTCAGTTTAGAGGTTCAGCTACTAGCGCTTCGAAGGCCCTGTAGTTAGTAGCTTCTTATGAGGAGAATGCACATAGCGTTTTGGCAGTTCTCTGATCGAATCGGATTTACCCAATATTTCCATTAGTCTTTCATAGATACATCTTTGGCTTAACTTATATGAGAGGTCGTCTTCCAGTCTTGAGACCTGGGAGTCCAGAATCTCCGACGTAAGGAGGTTCTTACAGATGCTACTCTGGTAATCCTCTCTCTTGAGTAGGGTGGTGGCAAGCTTGCAGAGATCCAGATACTCCAAGATGGCGTCGCTGTTGACATCCAGAATTACCCTGGAGATGTACGGGGCAGTGATAGACAGCACAGGCAGCAACTTCTTGACCTGGTAGTAGAAGTGCAGGTTCTTATCTTTGGTGCTGCAGGCGTGGTACTCGTCCAGCTCTTTGGTCGTTAGCAACCGCTGAATGTGGTCGTCCATGAAGACATCTTCCACCTTTGTCAGCCGAGTACAATAATCTTTTCGTAGCTGTTTAGTCATCTCAAGATATTTGTTGTTCGCCTCATCAACAGCTTTAGTTAGCAAAATAGAAAGGTTATCCCAAAGTGAGCTACTCTCTATTGTGACATACATTTCGTTTGCCATGTTCAGTTCATAGTATAGCTTCATCAGATAGTCGATAATGTCGCTTATATTTTCTGGTTTAGGTTTTTTTTCGCAGATTTTCACCCAAAGATTATCCTCATATTTTTGGATTTTTGTGTCAATGTTTTTGAACTTATCTTTGAATACTGGGAAGATGTTGATTATCAAATGGAAGAAAATTTCATCAAAGTTCGAGTTTCTATCACACGATTTCTTCATTACGTCTGTGAGGATTTGTTTGAATTCCGGGTGGATGATTTCATCCTCCTCCTCCTCATCTTCTTCATCGTACTCATCCTCATCACTGAGCACTTCATCTTCCAGGAGGAGAGTGATCTTATCAGAACCCGTTTTTTTCTTCAAAGCCTCTTCAGCAAGTTCAAAAAAGGATTCTGTGAGTATAATTCTTTTTGGCTTTTGGTCGTCCATGTCATTTATATAAATAAGTGGTTCATCTCTCATGGGATCAGTGATGACTTCTTTCATTAGAGTTTGGAATTCTTTAACAGTTATGCCAGGTTTCGCGTCCTGAGCTTTGAACAAGGTTTTGACATCGCACTTTTCCCCCTCACGATAAGGCTTGCCTATCGCTATACCACGAAGAATTTCAAGAGTCTCGACCATTTTTTCTTTTTCAATATAATTTTCCAAAAGGGAAGAATCTGAAATTCTTTTCGGAGATACGAACTTTTTTCTGAGAGAACGAATAAAAGTGGAAAGTTCTAGATCAAAACATTGAGGAGCTTCAGCGTTTAGTTCTAGAATTGCCATAAATATCAAACACATTTTATAGTTATATTCATTTTCAAAATCTGAGAACTGTAGATAGCTTTTAATTTGTTCTATCTTCATTTCTTTGCTGCAAAAAATCTCCTCTTTCTTTTCTTTGCTGTAAGAAATATCCTTCTTTATTTTGCTGTAAAAAATATCTTTCATCTTCGGTTCTTCTGGGACATTACTGGGTACCTTCGTGGGAGGGAGGCAGTCAAAGGAATGAGATCCACTTTGTTTAGATCCACCTTGTTGAGATCCCTCCTTAACGGGGGGCGACTCCTTCTTGTCTTCCATCCTGCACAAACACCGTGGGTGAATGAAGTCTTCCTCGGATGTAAGACATCCATGCGTGTTTAAACGATCATTCAAAAATCGTAGAAAAACTACTTTGAAAAATTTAGTTAGCATCATTTAGAATATGGGATTCCTTGCAAGAAATATTTTATTATTATTTTTATCCCTTGTACACGTGGTAGAGGCCATTATAATCATGGTGGGTAGAAGATGGCAACTGCTTTTACTGTAAGTGCACCACATGTCTACACATGTGAAAAGCAGTTCGACTTTTGCACTTACAAATGTGCCAGAGCCAATTTGGTTCCTTGCATTCGCTGGTGGGGTTGGATCTTTGTAAGAATCGGGGGCCATTTGAGCAATTTATATTTTTAAACAGAAAAAGTGCGGGTCGTAGCGGTCGAAAACCAATGGTTCAGACCATCCTTCCACCAACTCCCATAAATATCAGTACTGGAACATGTCTCCAAGCTCCCTATCGAGTGTGAACCGTAGGGAGTTTATAATGAAAGGAACAAATATCGATACAGTTGGGGAATAGGATTAATTTCTTACCAAACTGGTTAGCGTCATTACATAGACTGGTGGCAAGCTTTAAAACTATGTATCTAATATACACTCAATTTGAGGAAGTTGTACTTTTTAGCATGTATATCGTGGTTCAGACAATAACTCTGAAAGATATTACAGTGACCTTTATTGAAGATACACGAGATAATCGATATACACTCATGGACAAAACTTGAGGAAGTTGTACCTTTTAGCATGTATATCGGGATTCAGACAATAACTCTGAAAGATATCACAGTGACCTTTATTGAAGACACACGAGATAACCAATATACACTCATGGACAAAACTTAAGGAAGTTGTACCTTTTAGCATGTATATCGGGATTCAGACAATAACTCTGAAAGATATTACAGTGACCTTTATTGAAGACACACGAGATAACCAATATACACTCAACTTGAGGAAGTTGTACCTTTTAGCATGTATATCGGGATTGAGACAATAACTCTGAAAAATATTACAGTGACCTTTATTGAAGACACACGAGATAACCAATATACACTCATGTACAAAACTTAAGGAAGTTGTACCTTTTAGCATGTATATCGGGATTCAGACAATAACTCTGAAAGATATTACAGTGACCTTTATTGAAGACAAACGAGAGATAACCAAGTGTCAACAAGATTTCCTCTGTCTCCTTAAAAAATAATAGACGACCGGCGACATAAAATATTTACCACTTCCTTATGTCCATGAGTATATATCTGGTAGAAGAAATTATATTTTTGCAACTCGGTTACCAACTGAGGTCAATTGTTGTGACAAAATTACTTTTACGGGTTATAACACAATGTGCAAATTACTATGGCCTATAGTAACTTAACACACGGAAAAACGTACACTCAAAAGTACAACAACAATAAAAGGAAGCAAAATAAAAACTCACTATTTGCTATATATAAACAAAACAGTACTTATCTTTTATTGTAGCGTTGGTAGGGATCGGACCGGGGTCACACAGGTATGCGAAGGGATCACCAGACACGGATAAAGCACGCAGAGAACACTTTAAGCGTCTCAACACAATAATCTACCACACTCTGGTCTCCTCGCAATACTATAGCCCCCTTATATATACAAACATGGCCACATTCGTCCAATGAGAAGGCAGGAGCGATTGGTTCACTAACAAACGAAAACAACCTTCTTCCCACTAAAAACTGAGATAAAAGTGCAAACGTTTGTCAATATAATTTGACAGTTGACAGGGTCAATTTTGACGAGACCCGACTAGCCGTTTTACCATTAGAAAAAAAAAAGAAAATCAAAATATGCTTTTCTTCAATAGAGAAGTGTTAACGGGTTCCAAACAAAATATTTTATAGACTTCTTCAGTACAAAAAACAATTTTTGTAAAAATGGTATGTGACAAATGCAGTACAGGGTCCATGGTACCACAGTATCGAACTCACACTTTAGTATTTAAACCCAGAACAGAGTATTATTATTTAATTAGCTACTCTGGCTATTTCGCTAATAAAATGATAATCACTAATAAACTCGCTCATATATGGAAATAGAGTCTTTCTCATGGACAAGGTGCCATTGTATCAATAACCAGACACCATGAAGACTGATGTTTCCTGGCCGACATTCAAAGGTTTAGAATTAAGACACTTCGGCCAGTAAATTCTCTTGAGAATAATTTTTAACGACTTACCAAATGTTTAATTTTTATTTATTCCTAACGAGGACAAACATTTTTTGTCGAAACGTAGAGATAATTCAAATATTTACTGACCGAAGTGTCTTTTAATTCTTCATATTCTTATTGTAAACAATGATTGCTTTAACGGGAAATATATTTCTGGTGATGTATTCATCCATGGACTCGCGGTAAGGGCGCTCAAGACTTTGTTGATGTTTATATCGGCGTTTTATTATTGGCTTGAAAAGTCCTGGAAATAATACAGGTCATCCTCCTCCTTGAATGCCTTCCTCTACTGAGGGTGGCTGGCCACATGGTCTCTCCATATCTCCCTCCTTCAATGCCTTCCTCTACTGAGGGTGGCTGGCCACATGGTCTCTCCATATCTCCCTCCTTCAATGCCTTCCACTACTGAGGGTGGTTGGCCACATGGTCTCTCCATATCTCGCTCCTTCAGTGCCTTCCTCTACTGAGGGTAGCTGGCCACATGGTCTCTCCATACTTCCTCCGCCATCTTATTCATCTCCTCGTAGGTGTGTCGTCCAGTCCATTGTTTTAGATCGCCTGTGTATCCCTGTCGTCTCCTTCCCCTGGAGCTTTCCTTTCAACACTGTCGGCAATGTCTCTCCTGCTGATCCGCGCATCACATGTCCAGAAAACGTCAGTTTTCGTTATTTTATGAAGTTTATCAGCTGGTGTTCTGTAGCCATTGAGTACCTACTACAGTTCATACCCTGGTGGCAAACAATAATGGCTCCTCGAAACTGGTTACCCCGGTGAAGTTCAGATTTAGAAGTCAACACAGAATTAAGGGGTCTAGCTCTCTAGAGCGAGAAGATCTATGGTTGCCCTTACTGTTAATTTTCTACCTTCGGCACAGGTAAACTTCTGATTGGAGTAAGTTCTTATCGTTGAAACAATATTGACAATAGCATTAAAGATAGTACCAAAGCTACAAAAATGATAATAAAATATATTTTACAATTGAGTAATTGATCAATTGTAGTTTACAAAAGCAATGTGCCTTTCGTGCAAGCCAAGGACACCCTTCCTCTCGTTCTTCAATCTCTACAATTAAATTTTATTTGATGGGCGTCTAGTTGGTGTATTACATAGGTGCAATTTATTCACCACTCGAACCTAACGTTTTATTGCGCTATAGCTTATATTTTATTGCACTATAATCGACCTCAGTGATGTAACCATCTACAGGTGAGGTCATGTCCTGTATAATGATGCCAGCTGTGCAAGCCTGTTGTTTACGACACTAGTGACAGGACGTTGATAAGAGAGCTGGAGATAAGGTATCTACATCCTTTCTTCTATGGATTTTGGTTTTCTTTTCGTCTAAACGATACCTCAGAAAGTGGCAGCATCTCCCAAACTTGTAATTTCCATGCTCCCAAAAATCAAACTTTGAAACACCACATCTACAATATTGACAGGACTCTGTGACAACAACGATCGAACTTGCTCGCACTGTGGATCAGATCTCCGATATTATCATCTCCAGAGATTTCAAAGTCCACAAACCTCTGCGTCAACACATTGAATGCAGATATTAAGAAACAGATCGGCGACATCTGATCAGACCACCGCACAACTCGACATTAAGTCTGATAGTTGACGACTTCGTGAAACCGCGCCGTTCGTCTCTATTCAATTATCAATTATTTTATTTCCAAATCGCTATATCCCGCAAGGCATACTTGCGCCAAACAAGGAGAAAAGTTTATTTACATAAGTTATTTACATTATTTAACACATGAAAACACTAGGGATCCAGATTTTGTAGAAAGTTTAGAATGTATTTACAAAATGTTTATTAAACTTTAAATATGATTTTTTTTATCGTAAATCAAATCGTTAAGTTCACAAACAACTAGTTCATTCTTCATTCTATAATCTTGAAATGCTGGGCATTCGATCAGTAGATGTCTAGAGGTTTGTTCCTCAATACGACAAAAACAACTTGAATCCTCCACTGCCTTTATTCTATTTTAAAAACTTTTGAAATTTCCGTGGTTTAAAACAAATTGTGTATTATAAAAATTTGGACGAAAGTATTTAGGGATTTCTTGGGGAAAAAAGCTTAAGAAAGTTAATTCCATTGGATTCTTCTGCCACGGTCAGTCTCAGCCTTCCTATAAATACAATACAATTTCTCTCAGCAAATTGTCTTTTATAATTTTACCGAAGGAAGATTACGATATAACCTTACTGTTCGCTTTTCAATATTTAATTTACCCAAATTCTCTCTTACAAATCCATCAGATAATTAATATAACTAAAATGTGGTTTGTTCAGGATCTAGCTGGAATAAAAAACACAGTCCATTTGTATATAGAAATGTCTTTCTCTCTTGTGAGAGAAAACAAACGTAAAAATACATTTATTTTCTAAAGTTCCTCAAATCCGTCAAAACAATTCAAATACGCCTTAATAATGGTTTAAAGGCATTTTTGTTCCGTTTATTCGCTCTCTGATTGGTTCTCTACTATCACATGACCTATTAAAGGCTTATTAAAGCCAATCAACGTGTAGTTTTTCTTTAGCTAAGCGACTACATTGAAATCAACGAAATTCTAAATTAAATATAAATCTTGGACTCTCTCGGTTATAGGATAGTTCTTTGTTTTCCTGCGTTATTAAAACTATTTGTGTAATTTTGTTATTTAAGCTATTCCTTTTAACAACAACTATAGGAAATTACCCAATAAAAAACCCCAGGAATTTTATCAAGCCACAACTGACGCGCGAACCGTCAGATCTATTTTATCTCGTGGCTGAGAAGATACCAGCAGTTGGGTCGCGATAAAACGCTGGCGGACGGCTAGAATTGAGCCCATATTAATATTAGGAATTTTGTTATTCTTTTTATTTTATAGTGATATGTGAAGCTTGATCTCCAAATTCTGTAAGAATAAAATTTCATAACACGAAAAAAATACATTTTTTCAGGTTTAACTAGTCATGAAATGTTTCATCGCATCTGCTATGACTGTGGGCTAATGTCATAGTAATATATATATAGCACAATGGCAATGTATAATGTTAGTTATAAAAGATACAATTCAATAGAACTTTTTTGCACCAATTGTTGCACCAGGTTGCGGCTTGGCAGACTCTTCAGCCTGGATTCTCTCCTGTGCTGGGTCTTGCATCTTACCAGAGCGTGTTTCAACCATCCTACAAATTTATAAAAGGGAATAACGAGATAAGTCTACTTTAAGTAGCCACCAGAATCCTCTCTTTCTCGACTCACATTTATTTTCGCTGGACTACTTCCAAAAGCCAATGTTTGGTTTTTCATTATTTTTAACGGTCGAGGATACGGATTAGTTATCCAGATGTGTGTTTCCCTATTTATAACATTGATCAAGCTTCTTGCTAGACGAAGTCCATTTGTTTGAAACATTTTGCTGCTCTCCTCGATAATATATTCTCCATCCTCTGTTTCTACCAATGCCTTGATCAATTTCATGGAACATTCCGGTACAATGGAATCCTTGGCACTCTTTATTTTCAACATTTCAAAATTGATTTCGTCATGATTATTCGTCAAATCATATTTTATAGTTTCTTGCTTACAATCTATTTTTGCGTTCATTTTCTTAAGGAAATCTCTCCCAAGAATTAATGTCCGTAAATGCGTTTTCAATATCACAAAGTTGTGTGATAATGTTTCGTCATCAATTTTTATATTTAAAAATATACTTCCTACCATGTCCAATTTTTTTCCATCGGGTCCTGCACAAATTTTTGCGAGTTTACTTATACCATGGCCTGTATCGAGGGCCGTTCTGAGGTCGACCACTGAGAGGTCAGCACCTGTATCAACCAAAGCTTCAAAAGTCCCTATCTTGTCCACATTAATTTTTAATTTGTATTTAGGGTCCAACTTCTTGATTCCTTTTATGGTCGACTTGCTTTGATTGACAGATTCAGGCGCGACGCTTAGTTTAAATCTTCCAACACGGAATATCTATTCCGGGTAGGAATATTTGTCTGTATGCTATGACATACATCAGCATAAAGCCGAGGTCCTGATTTCTCTGATATTTCATTCATTTGGCATTTTTCTTCGACCTTCTCTTGGGTATCTGCTGGATCCTCTTCTAGGATTCTTATAAACTTGACCCTACAATAACGGGCCACGTGCCCTGGCTTGTTACATTTAAAGCAGATTGGTCTTCCATCTTCCGTCCTATTTTTGCTCACTTCTTGGCTTTTATTGTAAGTGTTTCTCTGAAGGTTTGGTTTCGGCACAAAGTTAGGATTATAAGGACGTCTAGGGGTAGAGGGCTGGGGAAAGTTGTTTCGATACTGTCTGGGGGTAGGAGGGGAGTCGTTCTTGTAATTATTGGAAATATTATACATGTACCGAATAAAGAGTAAATACTTTTGGCCATCCATGCTAAAGGATGTCTCAGAATTCGTTAAGACGTGTCACCCTTGCCAAAGTAGGAAAGGCTCAAACCAATTACCTTCTGGACTGCTACAGCCCATCCCCCCAGCCAACTTTCCTTTCGAAAGAATTGGAATTGACTTTGTTGGTCCACTACCATCTACGAAAAACAGGAAAAAATGGATAATCGTGCTGTCGGACTACTACACTAGATATGCAGAAACAAGAGCAGTCTCGGAAGCAACAGTGAAAGAAGTTTCTAAATTTCTAGTAGAGGATATTTTTCTTCGGTACGGAGCCCCACAATATCTTATTAGTGACAGAGGCTCTCAATTTACCAGTAATTTAATGAAAGAGGTGATGAAAACGTGCAAGATTAAACATTGCTTCACAACGAGCTATCATCCCCAGACTAATGGATTGACAGAGCGGTTAAATAGAACATTGATCAATATGCTCAGTATGTATGTGAACACTGATCAGAAAAATTGGGACGAAATACTCCCATTCATCACTCACGCTTACAATACTACAATTCAGGAAACCACAGGATATTCTCCCTTTTTCCTGATGTTTGGAAGAGAACCCACGTCTCTTTTGGACGACAGGAATATCTCGGTGGACATTGACAAAGATGATTATGATGAATACATAAAACATCACTTAGACAAAATAAACAGAACAAGAAAATTAGTTATTAACAACACAATAAAGACTCAAGAAAGAATGAAAAAGAACTATGACAAGAAACACATGGAAAGAAGCTACGAACCAGGAGAATTAGTAGCAGTTTGGACACCAATTAGGAAAATAGGAAAGTGTGAGAAACTACTGAGAAAATATTTTGGCCCATATAGAATATTAAAGAAGCTGTCCAACGTAAATTACTTAATTGAACCAAAAGATAATCCTGGCCAAGACCCATTGATTGTCCATGTCTCAAGAATCAAACCCTATTTTGAAAGAATTGATGAGGTCAATCACGAGGACGTGACGACCTCTGGAGAGGGGGAAGTGTTACATCATGATTAATGGCGTATTTCTTATATTAGTTTTAATATATTTGAAATTTAAATTATATATTTATTTATTTTTATATAAAATATTCTATGATATTTATTTAAAACAGATTATTAATTTATCATCATTTGTATTTAGGTACACTGTGACTTCACTGCTCTCTTTGATGTGAGAAAATAAAGAAAGGATTCTGGTGGCTACTTAAAGAAGACTTATCTCGTTATTCCCTTTTATAAATTTGTAGGATGGTTGAAACACGCTCTGGTAAGATGCAGGACCCAGCACAGGAGAGAATCCAGGCTGAAGAGTCTGCCAAGCCGCAACCTGGTGCAACAAACAACCTTTTCCCTGATATTTGGCCAACACAATTTCTTGATAAATCAAGAAAAGCCATCCACGAACGCGTTTCGCGCTTTTGGCGCTCGTCAGCCTGGAGTAGGCTGTACCACTGCGACCAAAAAGATTTTTGGTCCCAGTGGCTTCCTGAAAAACCAAGAAATGGGTATTTAAGGCCAAACTTGCGTAAATACGCTTTACACATGAAAAACAATTGAAAAATACATGTGCTACTGGTCAGGATATGCCTTTTTTTATTTTTAATGTACATACATGAAAAAAAAAAAGGAAATATTTTAGTTTTTTGAGATTACTGAATATATATATATATATTCGATATGTTATATATATACTGTACAATGTGTGGTACGTAGGAATGTTTTACATAGAAGCACCAAACCTGATGTAACTTCAAAATGGCGTCCCTTGATCCTTGTAGGATCCTGTCGACTCACTATAATTTTCGGTTTGTATCCTTGTAGGATCCTGTCGACTCACTATAATATTCGTTGTGTATCCTTGTAGGATCCTGTCGACTCACTATAATATTCGTTGTGTATCCTTGTAGGATCCTGTTGACTCACTATAATATTCGGTGTGTATCCTTGTAGGATCCTGTCGACTCACTATAATATTCGTTGTGTATCCTTGTAGGATCCCGTTGACTCACTATAATATTCGGTGTATCCTTGTAGGATCCTGTCGACTCACTATAATAATCGGTGTGTATCCTTGAAGGATCCTGTCGACTCACTATAATATTCGGTGTGTATCCTTGTAGGATCCTGTCGACTCACTATGATATTTGGTGTGTATCCTTGTAGGATCCTGTCGACTCACTATAATTTTCGGTTTGTATCCTTGTAGGATCCTGTCGACTCACTATGATATTCGGTGTGTATCCTTGTAGGATCCTGTCGACTCACTATAATATTCGGTGTGTATCCTTGTAGGATCCTGTCGACTTACTATAATATTCGGTGTGCATCCTTGTAGGATCCTGTCGACTCACTATAATATTCGGTGTGTATCCTTGTAGGATCCTGTCGACTTACTATAATATTCGGTGTGTATCCTTGTAGGATCCTGTTGACTCACTATAATATTCGGTGTATCCTTGTAGGATCCTGTCGACTCACTATAATAATCGGTGTGTATCCTTGAAGGATCCTGTCGACTCACTATAATAATCGGTGTGTATCCTTGAAGGATCCTGTCGACTCACTATAATATTCGGTGTGTATCCTTGTAGGATCCTGTCGACTCACTATGATATTTGGTGTGTATCCTTGTAGGATCCTGTCGACTCACTATAATTTTCGGTTTGTATCCTTGTAGGATCCTGTCGACTCACTATAATATTCGGTGTATCCTTGAAGGATCCTGTCGACTCACTATAATATTCGGTGTGTATCCTTGTAGGATCCTGTCGACTCACTATGATATTTGGTGTGTATCCTTGTAGGATCCTGTCGACTCACTATAATTTTCGGTTTGTATCCTTGTAGGATCCTGTCGACTCACTATGATATTCGGTGTGTATCCTTGTAGGATCCTGTCGACTCACTATAATATTCGGTGTGTATCCTTGTAGGATCCTGTCGACTTACTATAATATTCGGTGTGCATCCTTGTAGGATCCTGTCGACTCACTATAATATTCGGTGTGTATCCTTGTAGGATCCTGTCGACTTACTATAATATTCGGTGTGTATCCTTGTAGGATCCTGTCGACTCACTATAATATTCGGTGTGCATCCTTGTAGGATCCTGTCGACTCACTATATATTCGGTGTGCATCCTTGTAGGATCCTGTCGACTCACTATAATATTCGTTGTGTATCCTTGTAGGATCCTGTCGACTCACTATAATATTCGGTGTGTATCCTTGTAGGATCCTGTCGACTCACTATAATATTCGGTGTGTATCCTTGTAGGATCCTGTCGACTCACTATAATATTCGGTGTGTATCCTTGTAGGATCCTGTCGACTCACTATAATATTCGGTGTGTATCCTTGTAGGATCCTGTTGACTCACTATAATATTCGGTGTGTATCCTTGTAGGATCCTGTCGACTCACTATAATATTCGGTGTGTATCCTTGTAGGATCCTGTCGACTCACTATAATATTCGGTGTGTATCCTTGTAGGATCCTGTCGACTCACTATAATATTCGGTGTGTATCCTTGTAGGATCCTGTCGACTCACTATAATATTCGGTGTGTATCCTTGTAGGATCCTGTCGACTCACTATAATATTCGGTGTGTATCCTTGTAGGATCCTGTCGACTCACTATAATATTCGGTGTGTATCCTTGTAGGATCCTGTCGACTCACTATAATATTCGGTGTGTATCCTTGTAGGATCCTGTCGACTCACTATAATATTCGGTGTGTATCCTTGTAGAATCCTGTCGACTCACTATAATATTCGGTGTGTATCCTTGTAGGATCCTGTCGACTTACTGTAATAACCCGTTTGAATCCTGGTGAGTCCTGGTGAATTGTTGAGTCCTATGTCGGATTATTTTGAATTGCTGGTGAATTGTGTGGTTGCGTGGATTTGATTGGATTGGTGATTGATGGCGCAGTCTTGGTCGAATGGTGGTTTTCCACAGGGGAATAACGAGCACACCCGGATGGGATAGAAAATAGACCTTGCGAAAGGGAGAGTGATAAGGCTGGAGGAGATACTTTGCCTTTCACATGATGGAACGGACACTACCTTGGTTGGAGCCTATGTTGAGCACGCCTTGCTTCTAGCACGGTCACCTACCTTCTTTTTAACTTCTTGTCCGAGATCATCGTCATTAACCCTCTCGACTTCTCATTGGTGGAGATCCTTCCACGTGCTCTCTGATCAATTTCTATCAGTTGGTCATGCTTAAAGGTGATTGGTTGTTGATTTGTCATGCTTAACTATGATTGGCTTAGTACCTCCATTGTCGCCATGATTGCAATCTTCCAGGAAGAAGAAGGTCTTTGAACTTAAGTTTTATGGGTCCTGGGCAGTGACCTTTACTTCCTGGATGATCCAATCCTGTTAATTGTTATTCCCTTTTCGCGAAGCCTAACTTTTATTAAATCTTTTGACGATACATTGCATAGATTGTGGTGGGGTTACATATTGCTATATACAGATTATCACATATATATATATATATGAAAAACGAAAGAAAAAATAAAAGATAAAAAGATCAGATGTTGAAATCAATATTAAAAATGGCATATCCTGACCAGGAGCACTTGTGCTTTACAGAAGGCAGAGCGCCATCTGGTATCTCTATATTATATATAAATTAATCAAAATATTTCCAATTTTTGTAACTTGCTTGGAACTACTAAAGTTAAGACAAAAATGGCTGGAGACCCCAGAGATAGCCGTGGTAACCCGGCGCCACACAACTTCACAACAGGAAAACAGGGAACAGGAAAGGTCCAACCTTTAGTCCCGGTAGAGGGAACTCCAGAGCTGCCAGAAGACAGTTGTGAGGAAAGTTTAAAGGAGATAGGCCGTACTAGGCATTACTAGAACCATGTCAGCACGTCTTTCCCCAAAGACATTCCTCATTCTAGAGCAGCCGAAAGGATGGCGACATTTTGACCAAAGACACTATGCAGTTAAATCCACAGTATTTTACTCAAAATAGTTATGATCTATTATCTGTTTATCAATTCAATAATTTTTTAAAATTTTATTTTAAAAGAATCAATAATTTCATTAATTTTGCTTAGTATATATTTTCAAAATCCTTTTTTTTTATAAGTAAATCAGTTTTTAGGATATATATTTAAAGTATATTTAAGCTAAACTTTTTCAATATGTAAATACCTCCTACAGCTCTCTCTCGCGGCACTCACCACCTTCTGCAGCCGGATTGTGGAAGAGAACCGGAACCACACCCACCGGGTTGACAACATCAAGGACGGCATCGTGCTGCGAGGGACGGCCACTGCGTTCCAGCGCCTAACCACCCGCACTGCCCGCCGCATGCTAGAACGTCCACTCCTGGCTGCACTGCCCATCACCCAGCTGCTAGCCCGGTGGCTTCCCCACGTCAGCATCCCCATCTCCATCAGCTGGCCTTCTCTCCGGCGAGGTGCCTTCTCGGGGCACAATGCCGACGTTGCCGTGCGGCTGGCCCTTCACGCCCTTCCCCATCCAGCGCATCCGGCCTCAGCCCGGGATTCCTGCATCGCCTGTGGGTCCGAAGACCTGTCACTGGCCCACCGCTACTGGTCCTGTAGGCGGATCAGGCCTGTCATCCTGGAGGCCTTCACTATCATCCAGCGGCCCCCTGACCTGCAGGAATGGATCTTCGGGCATGACCTGGAGGACGACGCCCTGGCCATCCTGGCGTCTGCCAAGACCCGTATCTACAAGCACTTCCTGGGCCTGGAGATACGGGGCGTCCAAGAAGACCCTCTCATCGTCTGGAGGAGGACTCTAGCAAGATGGTGGAACCTTCCTCAAACATAATTTCATTGTATTATTCTCATTATTTTTCATTCATAATTGACTAGTAGTCAATAAAGTATGTTTAACCGTCTCTCTCTCTGCCATCTACGTTTTCTTCGTAGATCGCGAGATGCGTGGTATCTCTGGGGACCCATTGGCGATCTTCCATCAAACTCTGCAGCGGTGGCAGAGGCGCCATGTACATAGTTGTATTTTTTAATCATTTTCAAAATCATTTTTTTTATTATAACCATCATCCTCATTATTAGTGCGGACTGTGCACTTTACATGTATTGACAGGATGTCAATAAAAATATGTCAATTGTCAATTGTCTCTCTCTCTCTCTCTATATATATATATATATATTATATAATCTAAAATACAAATATTTTATTTTTTTTTAAAAACATATATTTTATTTTTTCATTCATTGACTGTTCTGCATTTTTGACTATATATAAAAAACATACCACTTTTAATTAATGTCGTTGTAAATAATGTATAGTTAACCCTACCTTTTCTAATGAAAATCACGATTATAGAATTAATTTAATAAATTCTATATTCCTGTGATATAAATAATTTTATATGTATATTTTTACTTCAAGAGATTCAAAATAAAAATCTGCTTGAAAGGTAAATACTTATCTTTACTTTTCCACGACTGCACCTCTTTTCAACAATCAAACACACAAAAATTTCTAATCTATAATATATATATATATGTTGTAGATATTTGTGAAACAATTGGCCTGATGATGAGCTAACGCTTGAAAACTTGCCATTTCAACTCAACAAAGAAACTAAGGATTCCGATTATTGTGACCATTGTGTAGTTGCTTCAGATTAGCACTCCGAAAACTCAGAGGGTTTTGAGAAAATATAAATGAGGTGTTTTCCAAATGAGAAAGAAATATTGTATAATTAACATCGTAGAAAAATATTGAAGAATCGATATTGTAGAAAATTTGTCGCGTTTTTTTTTTTTTTTTAAGAAATGAGAAAACAGGCTATTATCGCAGAAAGGCGTTTGGTAAAGTTGCATCAAACAAAGGCTTCTGCGCAGTATCAGGAATGAGTTGTCTGTAGATAAAAAAATATAATATGGATTATATACACTATGTACAATGAATATGGCGCCTCTGCAAGCGCTGCAGAGTTTGGTGGAGAATCACCAGCGGGTCTCCAGCGACACCACATATTTCACCATCTACGAAGAATACGTTGATCGCGTACTTCGCCGCTGAGGAGATGGTGATGGCGTGGTCCTCGAGTTGTCTGTAGAAATATGAAGTTTTACATATCTGGCTAAATTAAATTTTATTGCCATCTATCGTTAAAATTTTACACAAATAAATTTACTGGCAATGCGTTTATTTTAAATACCATCAAATATTATCTCTACAGACCTTACTGCAATGATATGAGTTATTGAATGAGAGGGCTTGGCTCATCAGTAGTGAACCCTCTCAGCGGTTTCGCCAAATTAATCTCTAGACCGCTCTACTATTGTATTGGACTGGTTTTGTTATATACCCTGCATTTTCTATGGAAGGCAGCTTAGGGGTGTTTAGTGAACTATGGACATAAGCTTATAGGTCTGTAGAGGTACATACATATAATTTCAAGGTATTGCATCGAGCAAAGCTCTTCCGCAAAATATGTTTTCATAACCAATATATATTAGTAAATTAGATTTTATTGCCATCTATCGTTAAAATTTTACACAAATAAATTTACTGGTAATGCGTTTCTTTTAAATACCATCAAATATTATCTCTACAGACCTTACTGCAATGATATAAGTTGTTGAATGAGAGGGCTTGGCTAATCAGTAGTGAACCCTCTCAGCGGTTTCGCCAAATTAATCTCTAGACCGCTCTACTATTGTATTGGACTGGTTTTGTTATACCTTGAAATTTATATGTATGTACCTCTACAGACCTATAAGCTTATGTCCATAGTTCACTAAACACCCTAAGCTGCCTTCCATAGAAAATGCAGGGTATATAACAAAACCAGTCCAATACAATAGTAGAGCGGTCTAGAGATTAATTTGGCGAAACCGCTGAGAGGGTTCACTACTGATGAGCCAAGCCCTCTCATTCAATAACTCATATCATTGCAGTAAGGTCTGTAGAGATAATATTTGATGGTATTTAAAAGAAACGCACTGCCAGTAAATTTATTTGTGTAAAATTTTAACGATAGATGGCAATAAAATTTAATTTACTAATATATATTGGTTATGAAAACATATTTTGCGGAATAGCTTTGCTCGATGCAATACCTTGAAATTATATGTATGTACCTCTACAGACCTATAAGCTTATGTCCATAGTTCACTAAACACCCCTAAGCTGCCTTCCATAGAAAATGCAGGGTATATAACAAAACCAGTCCAATACAATAGTAGAGCGGTCTAGAGATTAATTTGGCGAAACCGCTGAGAGGGTTCACTACTGATGAGCCAAGCCCTCTCATTCAATAACTCATATCATTGCAGTAAGGTCTGTAGTGATAATATTTGATGGTATTTAAAAGAAACGCATTGCCAGTAAATTTATTTGTGTAAAATATCTGGCTAAGTGGGAGAGAAAAGTGAAATGAAAATGTGTAAAAATGGAATTATTGATAAAAGGAATAAATAATTATTTTCCCTATTTCTCAGCTCTCTAGTAAGAGGACACCTCTCACTAAAGGACACTTTAGCTCTGCAACTAGGTGCTGTTGTCCTTTACAGAGAGGTTCTAGATGGAATGTATACATTAGAACCCCTTTGTAAAAGACAATAGCTAGTTGCAGAGCCTAAATGTCCTTTAGTGAGTGCTGTATATAGTTGTTTATTTGTTTTGCATAATATTTAATTTATAAATTAATCTCATCACACATTTAGTCTGTGAAAATATAAATATTGGACTGGTGACCAAACAAACTGTAAATAGATGGCTTAATGTGTTATATAGTTATGATATATAATTAATTGTGATGGTTATGTAACACTGATAGACAAAACTTAAGGAAGTTGTACCTTGTAGCATATATATATATCGGGATTCAGAAAATAACTCTGAGAGATATGCACTGTGCATCAAATATCTCTCAGAGTTATTTTCTGAATCCCAATATATATATGCTATAAGGTACAACTTCCTTAAGTTTTGTCTATCAGTGTAATTAATTGGGTTGGCCAAATATCAGGGAGCAGGCTAAATCAATGTTTAGTTGATTTCTGTTCCACCAGATGGCGCTCTGCCTTCTTTAAAGCACATGTGCTCCTGGTCAGGATATGCCATTTTTATTTTTGATTTCAACACCTGATCTTTTTAATCTTTTATTTTTTATTTAATTTTTTCATATAATTAATTGTGATGGTTATGTAATTTTGATCTTCATTGAATAAAATATATAAAGTTTAAATGTGCTTTTAACTTTAATAACAAGCACAAAACAGGGAGAGGTGTCTTCTTACCAGAGAGTTGCGACATAGTCAAAACGACCATTATGAAAATGGAACCTGTCCTTTGTATGCTCAAATCATGGAAGTTCTACTGTATATGTCGAATTTTGAAATTATAAATGCAAGGATATTGTGTGTATGGGCATATTTAAAAAATAGTAATTATTATTTTTATATATATTTAAAAGATAAGTATGCAATCACCTAACTGAAGTATAAAAGTGTATATATAATTTTATATTTTTTGAAAATAGAGCAATCCATAAATAAATCTTTAATTATAAAGGCATATATTGGATCACAGGTAAATAATCAACTAATAAGATCCGGTAAAATAAATAATATTTTGATCCAATATTTGCCTTTTTAATTAAACATTTTTTTAAAATTGTACTTTCTTGTTCAAATTATCTTTATCTATATATATAAAAATGAATGTATGTGTGTGTGTGTGTCTGTCTGTCTGTCCTTTATGCCTGACCAAACCACTCATTGTAACGCCATGAAACTTTGGGAAGTTATTTAGTATAGTACTGGGAAGGTTTCTAGCAAATAAATTTTTTGAAATAACTTTTCGCTTTAAAATAATCAAGATAAATATTCTAATTTATCTGTTATAATTCAACAATCTGCTCTAAATATTATCATGATGATACGATGATTTTGTAATGTAGAAAATTAGGAAAGACAAAATTCAGGATGACACGGCAATTTATTTGAGACAAGAATAATGATACAATTCCAAGGCAAGATACTATTCCTTTAACTTCCAATTACCGAGGGAACCAATTAATATTGATTTTATTCAACTTATCGAGTATTTTTCAAGGGACCGGGAAAAAATGTTCACTTTATCGAGAGATTCGTTAGACAAACCTTTACTCGGGTAAAACCCGGGCGAAGCCGGGTACGTCCGCTAGTGTAAAATAAAAAGACATGTTCACAAATGAGAGGTGAAAAATAAACATTTCTAAATAATAGAAGGTGATAACTCTCCATTTAAAAATACATCAAAGCAATTTTAAATCAAAACAAGAACATTAAGACTCCAGGGAAAAGTTTCTTTTTAAAATATTTCTCCCGTGGAAGGGCTTTCTTGCCCGAAAGCTTCAGAATCTCTCTCGTAGGATGCTGAAATCGAAGCCGCCCCTGTACGTTTCCCCGGAGGCTTAATGTTCTTTTTTTAATATTGATTCAAGAGATTGTTTTATCAATATGTCAATTTTGTCAATTCCCTGTACAGAACAGATGGAGATGTGCTGCAACATCACCTTTGGAACATTCAAACAAAAGCCAACAACCCATTTTCCATGGTTACTGGCAATGGGGCTGCTTCGATTTCAGCATCCTACAATAGAGATTCTGAAACCGACCGATTCTGCTGAAAAATAGAATTATATATAAGGTAGTGAAGTGGCGGCCTACAATCTACAAACGGCTTGTTATACATAATATGATCCAGTATCACGCCACTTCTATTGCCCCCAAGTTCCTTTACATGTCTTACTCAAGAATCCCTCTAAAGAAGGATATATACCAGATATAGGAGCAAAACAGCTCTGTACAATTTCAGAGGGGTATGGTAGATTCAACTGACGAAATGGCTGAAAGGTTTACCGCTAATAAGCCAGGCTCTCCCAATATATTGTCATGTTTGTGAATTTTATAATTAATTAATCCTTTTTTTTTTCAATGAATTTTGCATATATTAATTTAAAAATGTCATTTTTGTTATCATCATCACATACAATGTAATTTTTGACAAACAAACGATAATAAATAACAACAACAATGAATTTACATTTTCATTATTAAAAAACAACAACAAATAAATTAACAATAAAAATATATTTTAACATTACAACATTTTAACATTTGACACAAAAATGTCACAATATAAACAGTAGAACCTACCTTTAGCGTATACCTCGCTAGCGGACACCTCTCGACAAAGGACAGTTTTCATTTGCGTAATTACCGTTTTTACAATTTAGTAACTCTCCGGTAAGAGGACACCTCTCCCTAAAGGACAATTTGGCGTTGTAATTAGGTGTTGTCCTTTACAAGGAGGTATTTCTACTGTAACAACTCTCCGGTAAGAGGACACCTCTCCCTAAAGGACAATTTGGCGTTGTAATTAGGTGTTGTCCTTTACAAGGAGGTATTTCTACTGTAACAACTCTCTGGTAAGAGGACACCTCTCCCTAAAGGACAATTTGGCGTTGTAATTAGGTGTTGTCCTTTACAAGGAGGTATTTCTACTGTAACAACTCTCTGGTAAGAGGACACCTCTCCCTAAAGGACAATTTGGCTTTGTAATTAGGTGTTGTCCTTCACAGGGAGGTATTTCTACTGTAGCAACTCTCTGGTAAGAGGACACCTCTCCCTAAAGGACAATTTGGCTTTGTAATTAGGTGTTGTCCTTTACAGGGAGGTATTTCTACTGTAGCAACTCTCTGGTAAGAGGACACCTCTCCCTAAAGGACAATTTGGCGTTGTAATTAGGTGTTGTCCTTTACAGGGAGGTATTTCTATTGTAGCAACTCTCTGGTAAGAGGACACCTCTCCCTAAAGGAAAATTTGGCTCTGTAATTAGGTGTTGTCCTTTACAGGGAGGTATTTCTACTGTAGCAACCCTCTGGTAAGAGGACACCTCTCCCTAAAGGACAATTTGGCTTTGTAATTAGGTGTTGTCCTATACAGGGAGATAATTCTACTTTCGGGCATCTTTGCCCTTCTACGGGAGATCCTAAATAAAAAGGCGGCGTTTTATTCGTTTTATACATGTACTCCTGTAGAAGGGCAGCGATGCCTGAAAGCTTGAGACTACTTGAATAAAATAAAAAGAAACTCATCTCCAGAAACCTTTTTATTGGGATGGCCTGGCTTATTAGCGGTAAACCCTTTCAGAGATATTGCCAGTTTAATCTACTATACGTATCTAATATTGTACAGAGCTGCTTTGCTCTAAAGAAGGATATAAATAAATAAATAAATTATATATTAGATAATAAAAAAGGCATATAGTTGTTTAAACATAGAAACTTTCTCCTTGGAATATAAATACTATAAAAAATAACGCCAGGAGAAAATGATTTTTTATATATCAACTAAACGAGCTTTCGGGCAGTCACTCCCTTCAACTGGTAATGATACATAATGGCAATAGGCCTTAAATAGGATTCCGTTTTTAAAGAGATATTTTTACATATGAGAAAAATAATATAGGACGGCTAAAAAACAATTTAGTTAAAAGATATTTGCAAATCTAAGCTATTATATAATATATTTATGTAACTATGCTAATCCTGTAATGCCGGTTGACAAATAAATGGTAGGTTTGTAATTGGCTAAAACATGTGACTATATAATGAAGAGATACTAGTATTAGGATATCGACTGTTCAACCCGCCATCAGCGGCCATATTGGAACTATACTGGGGGAGGGGGGGGGGTTTAACGGTTATTCAAGTTACTACATATATCCTGATATTGTGCAGGTAAATCTATATGTCGGTTAATGCTATTTTTTGATATGGATACTATGGCTTCTATGATCAGTCTTTGGTATTTATTGGAGATGTTATTGTATAATGTGGTGGGTGAAGTTAAATCGAAAGAGGGGCCTGTGTCAAGAATATGGTTGTAGATATATTGGGTTAAATAAAATATTTTTAAAAGATTAAAATCTTCTATTCAATCCAATATATGCCTTTTTTTAAATTATCTAATGATATAAGTATGGATTGCTCTATTTTCAGAACGATATACACACATATGAACACGGTATATATATATATGTGGCACTATAGTGGTAAATGTGGTGAGGAGAGAAATAATCACACGACGAGTTGTTAGAGCAATCATCCAGGCAGCCAGCCGAGAGAGCGAGCGAGACGTTATCAGCTGAACGACTGTTTTCCCTGTGTACACAACCGGGGGTCTAACTAGGATAGTCGCCAGGTGGTGACGCCCCCCCCCCCTCAGGAATGTGGCCAAAAATGGTCGTAAGTTAGTTGTCTAAAGTGTCTCGCTTTAGCTGCTCATCTCTCTCTCGTTGGCTGTTGGTTTGTTTTATTAATCCTGGAAGAGCATATATTATGACATATGGCCCCCGTTGAAGAAGGCTGAACATGGTTTAAGTATATTTAAAGCTGGAGAAGCCAGGAATAGAGAAAATAATTTTACAGTTAAAATTAGTTAAGGTAATGGTGACATAGTTTTATGTAAATAAAATATTGTATAGTACACAAGTAAATATTATTACAAGCAGTTTTACAACACCGGGGAGTTTGACATTTAAGGAAATCTTTGAAAATATCAAGGTTATAAAAGGCTATATACAACAAAATCTAATGTACTATAAGGGAAGTGATATGGAGGAGTGTGAACAACGAGAAGAAGAGTCACATACATATGGTGAAATTCTGACGATCATTAAGACTGGGGAACTCTACACTTTAAGATATTTTTCAGGCGGACATGGCAAGGGGAAACTTGTCATGGGCTTTCTATGCTATAGGTGTAGAGTACGAGAAATGAGGTTGAGGTTGGCAATTGTGTGAGCTCAGGACTGAGATAAATATAAAACTACATACAATGTTAGAACCTTGGCGAACAGAGCGAGGGGAAACTTGCCCTGGGCCAATCTACCTTATCTATGTAGTTACTTGTGTAGCGAGTCCGAGGGGAAAAGTCCCGTGTGTAGGTGAGGAAGTCGAATGGACTTATATTTAATTTGCGGAAACTATGCGCGCACAGTGCCAAAAATTGGGACGAGGACTGCGTTTTCCGTTACAAGTGACAAGCTGCTCGGACACGAGGTGTTTGAACCGTCGTGGGAGCTTGTGCAAGGCGATGATTTCGCGGTGGGTTGAACGTAAAACCCATGTCTGCGCGAAATGATGACGGACCGGACAGAATCAGCGACGATGTTTAACGTACCTCCGTGGGAAATAGCGGAGGTAGGCTATATCGTGCTGGTTTGGACAATGGACAAACATATATTTGAAGACAGGGTCCGTGTGGCGAACGTGTGGCGCGAGAAGAAGGGGCGAACTGTGTCGCTCGATGCAGATTGTTCAAGTGCGAACAAAAAGGAGTTGATAAATATCTAACAGTTAGTCAATCTGCATCCTGTGACGAACACACCATTGGCTAGATGGTGTGGGTCGGTGGATATGCTAGAGGTGAACTGCGAAATATATTATCATAAATGAAGGGCGAAGGTTAGGATTTTGAAATGACAATATAGAAGTTCGATAATTGATTAATCAATAATTCTCTTTAAAAGGTCCTGAGCTGGTATAAGGTTAACAAAGTTGTAAGAATGAGAGGGGCATTCAGGGGAAGATAGATAAGAGTCACCAAGGGTTGGTTGTAAGCAAGGCTCACGTGATGGTTGAAATTCTTCGACGCCTGAATTACAGGGTGAATTTTGAATCGATTAGGGAAATAAATTATTTTTCGTGAGCCGTGCTTACAAGTAGGAGAGGTCTATACAAAAGTTTAGGTGCTGGAGGCATATTTTTATAAATAATTTGATTATGAAAAATCTATTGTTAATAGTAAAAATCGTAAAGCGTTAATAGGTAGAATTCCTTTTTTTTATGATTTTTTTTTAAAGAGTTACGTTAAAATGGAAATTATTTAATTAAAATGACGATTGTTACATCTACTGGTAAGGTAACTAATTAAATGGGTTTCACATAGCTAGATATAATATGGATAATAAGATCACTGTTAATAGGGGTGGAGGGATAAATGGAAATATTAAATATTTTTACATATTCACACATATTGAGCTAATTATGGAAATATTGAGACATTCTACAAGGAATGCCTTATTTAAAGAATGAATGGTAGGAGTTAAGACAATTACACTCACGAGTTATGTTGGTTTAGGGCGCAGGTAAGTTCATTGAGCTTCGGGAGAGTTCTGTCTGTGACACTGTGCGTACCAGTGTTGTACATCACAGTAGCGGCAGGGAGATGGCGGAGTCTTGTCCATGATGGCGGGAGGTGTCCTGCTCTGGCACGGCGATCGTTCTTGAGTAGATCTAGTGCTGGAAGAAGTGCGTGACAGCTCCATCTCCGTCGTAGATGAATACTTCTTCGGGATCACGGTTCAAAGGTTGGCGAGGAAGGGGTTGAGGGCTCGAAGAGGAGTGGTTACAGTTGAGTTGGGTTTGGTCGATCATCGTGGCTTGGCTTCTTGTTTCTTCATACTCCGGTATATGAGGGATTCGCTTCCCGGCCAGGTCTTATCCTGTCGACTTTTCAATGTGGCACTATAGTGGTAAATGTGGTGAGGAGAGAAATAATCACACGACGAGTTGTTAGAGCAATCATCCAGGCAGCCAGCCGAGAGAGCGAGCGAGACGTTATCAGCTGAACGACTGTTTTCCCTGTGTACACAACCGGGGGTCTAACCAGGATAGTCGCCAGGTGGTGACGGCCCCCCCCCCTCAGGAATGTGGCCAAAAATGGTCGTAAGTTAGTTGTCTAAAGTGTCTCGCTTTAGCTGCTCATCTCTCTCTCTCGTTGGCTGTTGGTTTGTTTTATTAATCCTGGAAAAGCATATATTATGACATATATTATATTTTGAACTGTATAATAATGCCACTTTCTATTTGCTACCACCCCCATATTTTGTACATATGCTATATATTTATCGATAATACCTGTAAACCCCTATTTGTATGTGACACTAAAAATGTTGACGTCAAAATAAAAATCCAAAGAGCGGTCAGTTGGGGACAGTTAGGGACAGAGGGGAGGAAAACGCCCAGCCCATGTGGGGTCCCGAGGGATATTTCTATAGACCACCCCTGAAAACAGGACAAGTTTTGGCAGGGGGTCGGCAGATGTTCTAGGGAGTCTCTCAGCAGTTCACTTCAGCCTGTCTGTCTCACACGGTCTCTCCCTCCATGTCTCGAGGATAAGCATCCCAGTTAGTGTCATGGCCTCTACCTCTGTCCCGTGGGCTGTCCCCGATCCCTCTTTGTGCTAACATCTAGCCCTGCCTCTGCTTCTTGTTGTCTGCGTGTGGGAAGATCATCAACACTCGCCTCACGTATACGACTGCCAGTTCATCCATACGTCGGCACATTGCAACAATATTACATATATATATATTAATAGTAATTTTTTTTTTGGAAAATAGAGAAAAGTAAAATATTAAGAAATACAGTTTTTGAATTTAACTTTGAGTCAGAACAGCAAGCTAATTCTGTATCGAATAATACCATTTTAAATTTATATAATTTGTTATTTAGTTTAAACATGTGAGGTTTGTTTTTGATATATGTAATAAATATTGTAATGTATTAAATATATTATGATGCACTAGCGTGCCATCTGTTATCAAAATTCGAAATTATTTTAAAGGCGTAAGATTCTTTTTGAAAGTAAGGGCAGTAGAAATCGTTTATTCTCAAAAAGAATCTCACGCCTTCAAAATAATTTCGAATTGAATATATTACATATATAAAAACAAACTTCACATGTTTAAACTAAATAACAAATTATTTAAATTTTGAAATTCTTTTAACGGTATTTTTATATATAAGAATTTCGCGATTTCCTTTAAAAAATATTCGAACAACTTTACGTAATATTCAACAATTTGCGTGAGGTTGTTCGAAAATTTTTATAAAGGAAATCGCGAATTTCTCATTTATATATATAATTAGTGATAAATAGTTAACATTTATAAGTATAGATGGCGCGATAATGGATTAGAAGAGGCACACCCTCCCTCAGAGTTGGTTGGGCGAATACATTACCTACCCTTCTCGTCAAAGCTTAAAGATACAATGATACCTCCATCTAATCTCTATCGCCCACGTACCGGCAGTGGCGCCGCCGTGTGAACACTTCATATGGCGGTTGGTGGAAGGTTGTTCTAAACCGTTGGTTTTCGACTGCTACGACCCGGGTTCAATTCCCGCATTTGGCACTTTTTCTGATTTAAAACAAAAATGCTCCAATTGCCCCTGATTCTTGCAAAAGTCCAACACCACCAGCGAATGCAAGTAACCAAACGCCCCTCTGGCACATTTGTAAGTGCAAAGTCGAGCTTCTTTTTACATGTGTAGACGTGTGGTTCACTTACAGTAAAAGCTGTCGCCTACTTCTACCTACCATGATTATCATGGCCTGTACCACGTGTACTAGGGATAAGCAAATAAATAAATAAACACTTCATGTTATAACTCTAAATTCAACGTCTCGGAGTTTCAAAGTTACAATCCCTCAATTTGCACATAACACAGCCAGAAATACTTACATAAAAGAGGTCTATCAGAAAGACCAAATTGTTCCTGCGGAGAAACCAAACAAACTGCTCTTCACCTCTTCTACGACTGTCCGAACTATACAGAAGTGAGAGATCGTTTGTTCCCTCATCTAAATCATTCAATTCTCTTACATTTGCCACTTTTTTTTATATAAATTTTATGAACTCTGTCGAATAATACATGTATATTTGCAAATATTTAAAATCAAATTTCTAATTTGTTTGTTGTTTTGTTTATATCCTATGTAATAGGCGCAAATGTTTCAATATCGCGCCTGGTTGATTAATAAAATATAAAAAGTCAAAATTCCCACTGAGGGGGCTAACCTACCCACTGGCAGTCATGGTGGTGTCACACAGCCAGTTTAGCGACAGTATCTCGCAACTATAAGATTCAAAGCCATTCTTAGCCACCCAAGTGCCCCTCACCGAGGAACAGCCTGCTGGGGGTAGCATGCGATTGCTTGCTCCCCTCCAGGGTACCTAGATTTACCATGGCCTGCTGAGGAGGAACCTTATTGAGCCTAGTTCCAAGCAGAGGCTGGCCAAGCTACCTTAAGAGAGTCATAGTTACTCCCGCCGTTTACCCGCGCTTGAGGCTGGCCAAGCTACCTTGAGAGAATCATAGTTACTCCCGCCGTTTACCCGCGCTTGAGGCTGGCCAAGCGACATTAAGAGAGTCATAGTTACTCCCGCCGTTTACCCGCGCTTGAGGCTGGCCAAGCTACCTTAAGAGAGTCATAGTTACTCCCGCCGTTTACCCGCGCTTGAGACTGGCCAAGCTACCTTAAGAGAGTCATAGTTACTCCCGCCGTTTATCCGCTCTTGAGGGTGGCCAAGCTACCTTAAGAGAATCGTAGTTACTCCCGCCGTTTACCCGCGCTTGAGGCTGACCAAGCTACCTTAAGAGAGTCATAGTTACTCCCGCCGTTTACCCGCGCTTGAGGCTGGCCAAGCTACCTTAAGAGAGTCATAGTTACTCCCGCCGTTTACCCGCGCTTGAGGCCGGCCAAGCTACCTTAAGAGAGTCATAGTTACTCCCGCCGTTTACCCGCGCTTGAGGCTGGCCAAGCTACCTTAAGAGAGTCATAGTTACTCCGGCCGTTTATCCGCTCTTGAGGGTGGCCAAGCTACCTTAAGAGAATCGTAGTTACTCCCGCCGTTTACCCGCGCTTGAGGCTGGCCAAGCTACCTTAAGAGAGTCATAGTTACTCCCGCCGTTTACCCGCGCTTGAGGCTGGCCAAGCTACCTTAAGAGAGTCATAGTTACTCCCGCCGTTTACCCGCGCTTGAGGCCGGCCAAGCTACCTTAAGAGAGTCATAGTTACTCCCGCCGTTTACCCCGCGCTTGAGGCCGGCCAAGCTACCTTAAGAGAGTCATAGTTACTCCCGCCGTTTACCCGCGCTTGAGGCTGGCCAAGCTACCTTAAGAGAGTCATAGTTACTCCCGCCGTTTACCCGCGCTTGAGGCTGGCCAAGCTACCTTAAGAGAGTCATAGTTACTCCCGCCGTTTACCCGCGCTTGAGGCTGGCCAAGCTACCTTAAGAGAGTCATAATTACTCCCGCTGTTTACCCGCGCTTGAGGCTGGCCAAGCTACCTTAAGAGAATCATAGTTACTCCCGCCGTTT
Source organism: Cordylochernes scorpioides (assembly GCA_030710605.1). NCBI lineage: Eukaryota > Metazoa > Arthropoda > Arachnida > Pseudoscorpiones > Chernetidae > Cordylochernes > Cordylochernes scorpioides. The sequence goes on along the minus strand of CP092871.1, from coordinate 3,151,137 downwards.
ACCCGCGCTTGAGGCTGGCCAAGCTACCTTAAGAGAGTCATAGTTACTCCCGCTGTTTACCCGCGCTTGAGGCTGGCCAAGCTACCTTAAGAGAATCATAGTTACTCCCGCCGTTTACCCGCGCTTGAGGCTGGCCAAGCTACCTTAAGAGAGTCATAGTTACTCCCGCCGTTTACCCGCGCTTGAGGCTGGCCAAGCTACCTTAAGAGGATCATAGTTACTCCCGCCGTTTACCCGCGCTTGAGGCTGGCCAAGCTACCTTAAGAGAGTCATAGTTACTCCCGCCGTTTACTCGCGCTTGAGGCTGGCCAAGCTACCTTAAGAGAGTCATAGTTACTCCCGCTGTTTACCCGCGCTTGAGGCTGGCCAAGCTACCTTAAGAGAATCATAGTTACTCCCGCCGTTTACCCGCGCTTGAGGCTGGCCAAGCTACCTTAAGAGAGTCATAGTTACTCCCGCCGTTTACCCGCGCTTGAGGCTGGCCAAGCTACCTTAAGAGAATCATAGTTACTCCCGCCGTTTACCCCGCGCTTGAGGCTGGCCAAGCTACCTTAAGAGAGTCATAGTTACTCCCGCCGTTTACCCGCGCTTGAGGCTGGCCAAGCTACCTTAAGAGAGTCATAGTTACTCCCGCTGTTTACCCGCGCTTGAGGCTGGCCAAGCTACCTTAAGAGAATCATAGTTACTCCCGCCGTTTACCCGCGCTTGAGGCTGGCCAAGCTACCTTAAGAGAATCATAGTTACTCCCGCCGTTTACCCGCGCTTGAGCCGGCCAAGCTACCTTAAGAGAGTCATAGTTACTCCCGCCGTTTACCCGCGCTTGAGGCTGGCCAAGCTACCTTAAGAGAATCATAGTTACTCCCGCCGTTTACCCGCGCTTGAGGCTGGCCAAGCTACCTTAAGAGAATCATAGTTACTCCCGCCGTTTACCCGCGCTTGAGGCTGGCCAAGCTACCTTAAGAGAGTCATAGTTACTCCCGCAGTTTACCCGCGCTTGAGGCTGGCCAAGCTACCTTAGAGAATCATAGTTACTCCCGCCGTTTACCCGCGCTTGAGGCTGGCCAAGCTACCTTAAGAGAGTCATAGTTACTCCCGCAGTTTACCCGCGCTTGAGGCTGGCCAAGCTACCTTAAGAGAATCATAGTTACTCCCGCCGTTTACCCGCGCTTGAGGCTGGCCAAGCTACCTTGAGAGAATCATAGTTACTCCCGCCGTTTACCCGCGATTGAGGCTGGCCAAGCTACCTTAAGAGAGTCATAGTTACTCCCGCCGTTTACCCGCGCTTGAGGCTGGCCAATCTACATTAAGAGAGTCATAGTTACTCCCGCCGTTTACCCGCGCTTGAGGCTGGCCAAGCTACCTTAAGAGAATCATAGTTACTCCCCGCCGTTTACCCCGCGCTTGAGGCTGGCCAAGCTACCTTAAGAGAGTCATAGTTACTCCCGCCGTTATCCGCTCTTGAGGCTGGCCAAGCTACCTTAAGAGAATCATAGTTACTCCCGCCGTTTACCCGCGCTTGAGGCTGGCCAAGCTACCTTAAGAGAGTCATAGTTACTCCCGCCGTTTACCCGCGCTTGAGGCTGGCCAAGCTACCTTAAGAGAATCATAGTTACTCCCGCCGTTTACCCGCGCTTGAGGCTGGCCAAGCTACCTTAAGAGAGTCATAGTTACTCCCGCCGTTTTACCCGCGCTTGAGGCTGGCCAAGCTACCTTAAGAGAGTCATAGTTACTCCCGCTGTTTACCCGCGCTTGAGGCTGGCCAAGCTACCTTAAGAGAATCATAGTTACTCCCGCCGTTTACCCGCGCTTGAGGCTGGCCAAGCTACCTTAAGAGAATCATAGTTACTCCCGCCGTTTACCCGCGCTTGAGGCCGGCCAAGCTACCTTAAGAGAGTCATAGTTACTCCCGCCGTTTACCCCGCGCTTGAGGCTGGCCAAGCTACCTTAAGAGAATCATAGTTACTCCCGCCGTTTACCCGCGCTTGAGGCTGGCCAAGCTACCTTAAGAGAATCATAGTTACTCCCGCCGTTTACCCCGCGCTTGAGGCTGGCCAAGCTACCTTAAGAGAGTTATAGTTACTCCCGCTGTTTACCCGCGCTTGAGGCTGGCCAAGCTACCTTAAGAGAATCATAGTTACTCCCGCCGTTTACCCGCGCTTGAGGCTGGCCAAGCTACCTTAAGAGAGTCATAGTTACTCCCGCCGTTTACCCGCGCTTGAGGCTGGCCAATCTACATTAAGAGAGTCATAGTTACTCCCGCCGTTTACCCGCGCTTGAGGCTGGCCAAGCTACCTTAAGAGAATCATAGTTACTCCCGCCGTTTACCCCGCGCTTGAGGCTGGCCAAGCTACCTTAAGAGAATCATAGTTACTCCCGCCGTTTACCCGCGCTTGAGGCTGGCCAAGCTACCTTAAGAGAGTCATAGTTACTCCCGCCGTTTACCCGCGATTGAGGCTGGCCAAGCTACCTTAAGAGAGTCATAGTTACTCCCGCCGTTTACCCGCGCTTGAGGCTGGCCAAGCTACCTTAAGAGAGTCATAGTTACTCCCGCCGTTTACCCGCGCTTGAGGCTGGCCAATCTACATTAAGAGAGTCATAGTTACTCCCGCCGTTTACCCGCGCTTGAGGCTGGCCAAGCTACCTTAAGAGAGTCATAGTTACTCCCGCCGTTTACCCGCGTTTGAGGCTGGCCAATCTACATTAAGAGAGTCATAGTTACTCCCGCCGTTTACCCGCGCTTGAGGCTGGCCAAGCTACCTTAAGAGAGTCATAGTTACTCCCGCCGTTTACCCCGCGCTTGAGGCTGGCCAAGCTACCTTAAGAGAATCATAGTTACTCCCGCCGTTTACCCGCGCTTGAGGCTGGCCAAGCTACCTTAAGAGAATCATAGTTACTCCCGCCGTTTACCCGCGCTTGAGGCTGGCCAAGCTACCTTAAGAGAATCATAGTTACTCCCGCCGTTTACCCGCGCTTGAGGCTGGCCAAGCTACCTTAAGAGAGTCATAGTTACTCCCGCCGTTTACCCCGCGCTTGAGGCTGGCCAAGCTACCTTGAGAGAATCATAGTTACTCCCGCCGTTTACCCGCGCTTGAGGCTGGCCAAGCTACCTTGAGAGAATCATAGTTACTCCCGCCGTTTACCCGCGATTGAGGCTGGCCAAGCTACCTTAAGAGAGTCATAGTTACTCCCGCCGTTTACCCGCGCTTGAGGCTGGCCAAGCTACCTTAAGAGAATCATAGTTACTCCCGCCGTTTACCCGCGCTTGAGGCTGGCCAAGCTACCTTAAGAGAGTCATAGTTACTCCCGCCGTTATCCGCTCTTGAGGGTGGCCAAGCTACCTTAAGAGAATCATAGTTACTCCCGCCGTTTACCCGCGCTTGAGGCTGGCCAAGCTACCTTAAGAGAGTCATAGTTACTCCCGCCGTTTACCCGCGATTGAGGCTGGCCAAGCTACCTTAAGAGAGTCATAGTTACTCCCGCCGTTTACCCGCGCTTGAGGCTGGCCAAGCTACCTTAAGAGAGTCATAGTTACTCCCGCCGTTTACCCGCGCTTGAGGCTGGCCAATCTACATTAAGAGAGTCATAGTTACTCCCGCCGTTTACCCGCGCTTGAGGCTGGCCAAGCTACCTTAAGAGAGTCATAGTTACTCCCGCCGTTTACCCGCGCTTGAGGCTGGCCAATCTACATTAAGAGAGTCATAGTTACTCCCGCCGTTTACCCGCGCTTGAGGCTGGCCAAGCTACCTTAAGAGAGTCATAGTTACTCCCGCCGTTTACCCGCGCTTGAGGCTGGCCAATCTACATTAAGAGAGTCATAGTTACTCCCGCCGTTTACCCGCGCTTGAGGCTGGCCAAGCTACATTAAGGGAGTCATAGTTACTCCCGCCGTTTACCCGCGCTTGAGGCTGGCCAAGCTACCTTAAGAGAGTCATAGTTACTCCCGCCGTTTACCCGCGCTTGAGGCTGGCCAAGCTACCTTAAGAGAGTCATAGTTACTCCCGCCGTTTACCCGCGCTTGAGGCTGGCCAAGCTACCTTAAGAGAATCATAGATACTCCCGCCGTTTACCCGCGCTTGAGGCTGGCCAAGCTACCTTAAGAGAGTCATAGTTACTCCCGCCGTTTTACCCGCGCTTGAGGCTGGCCAAGCTACCTTAAGAGAATCATAGTTACTCCCGCCGTTTACCCGCGCTTGAGGCTGGCCAAGCTACCTTAAGAGAATCATAGTTACTCCCGCCGTTTACCCGCGCTTGAGGCTGGCCAAGCTACCTTAAGAGAATCATAGTTACTCCCCGCCGTTTACCCCGCGCTTGAGGCTGGCCAAGCTACCTTAAGAGAGTCATAGTTACTCCCGCCGTTTACCCGCGCTTGAGGCTGGCCAAGCTACCTTAAGAGAATCGTAGTTACTCCCGCCGTTTACCCGCGCTTGAGGCTGGCCAAGCTACCTTAAGAGAGTCATAGTTACTCCCGCCGTTTACCCGCGCTTGAGGCTGGCCAAGCTACCTTAAGAGAGTCATAGTTACTCCCGCCGTTTACCCGCGCTTGAGGCTGGCCAAGCTACCTTAAGAGAATCATAGTTACTCCCGCCGTTTACCCCGCGCTTGAGGCTGGCCAAGCTACCTTAAGAGAGTCATAGTTACTCCCGCCGTTTACCCGCGCTTGAGGCTGGCCAAGCTACCTTAAGAGAATCGTAGTTACTCCCGCCGTTTACCCGCGCTTGAGGCTGGCCAAGCTACCTTATGAGAATCATAGTTACTCCCGCCGTTTACCCGCGCTTGAGGCTGGCCAATCTACATTAAGAGAGTCATAGTTACTCCCGCCGTTTACCCGCGCTTGAGGCTGGCCAATCTACATTAAGAGAGTCATAGTTACTCCCGCCGTTTACCCGCGCTTGAGGCTGGCCAAGCTACCTTAAGAGAATCATAGTTACTCCCGCCGTTTACCCGCGCTTGAGGCTGGCCAATCTACATTAAGAGAGTCATAGTTAATCCCGCCGTTTACCCGCGCTTGAGGCTGGCCAATCTACATTAAGAGAATCGTAGTTACTCCCGCCGTTTACCCGCGCTTGAGGGCTGGCCAAGCTACCTTAAGAGAATCGTAGTTACTCCCGCCGTTTACCCGCGCTTGAGGCTGGCCAAGCTACCTTAAGAGAGTCATAGTTACTCCCGCTGTTTACCCGCGCTTGAGGCCGGCCAAGCTACCTTAAGAGAGTCATAGTTACTCCCGCCGTTTCCCGCGCTTGAGGCTGGCCAAGCTACCTTAAGAGAGTCATAGTTACTCCCGCCGTTTACCCGCGCTTGAGGCTGGCCAAGCTACCTTAAGAGAGTCATAGTTACTCCCGCCGTTTACCCGCGCTTGAGGCTGGCCAAGCTACCTTAAGAGAGTCATAGTTACTCCCGCCGTTTACCCGCGCTTGAGGCTGGCCAAGCTACCTTAAGAGAGTCATAGTTACTCCCGCCGTTTACCCGCGCTTGAGGCTGGCCAAGCTACCTTAAGAGAGTCATAGTTACTCCCGCCGTTTACCCGCGCTTGAGGCTGGCCAAGCTACCTTAAGAGAGTCATAGTTACTCCCGCCGTTTACCCGCGCTTGAGGCTGGCCAAGCTACCTTAAGAGAGTCATAGTTACTCCCGCCGTTTACCCCGCGCTTGAGGCTGGCCAAGCTACCTTAAGAGAGTCATAGTTACTCCCGCCGTTTACCCCGCGCTTGAGGCTGGCCAAGCTACCTTAAGAGAGTCATAGTTACTCCCGCCGTTTACCCGCGCTTGAGGCTGGCCAAGCTACCTTAAGAGAGTCATAGTTACTCCCGCCGTTTACCCGCGCTTGAGGCTGGCCAAGCTACCTTAAGAGAGTCATAGTTACTCCCGCCGTTTACCCGCGCTTGAGGCTGGCCAAGCTAAAGATAAAGAACCATCCCCACAAGAAGAACTAAAGGTTGACAAAATGATTCTTGTAAATATGATTGTATCTGTTGTAACATACAAGATTCACAAATAAACTCAGCTACAATATAACTAAAAGTTCCAGGTAAATTTACTTTTCTACAAGGTTGTCCCAAAAGTTCGTAAACACTTGCAAAAATTGAAATACCAATATTATTCGCCGTTATGTATAATGTCTTTGTATTATGTATAAAGTAATTAATACAAACCAATATGCGCCATCTCTATATAACGAATGAAAAAATTCGCGTTTTTTTAAATGTCTTCATTCGTTATACGTATATTGATGGCGCGTTATTAGTTTGTATTAATGTATACCTAACTTGTCCTTGTTGTTCGCGGAAGAGCATTGCTCGATGCAAATATTTAACCGTAATTCTACTGTCCTAAAAGCTTATGTCCATAGTGTGCTTAAATACCATTTCTAAGATTCCACCCTTCAGTGTAACATATATAATCAGAATGATCCAATACAGCATTAGAGGTCTAAAGTAGCGGTCTGGTAGATTAAATTGACGAAACCGCTGGGAGGGTTCACCACTGTTGAACCAAGCCCTCCCAATATTTTTTCATCGCAGTAAAGACAGTAGAAGTTTGATTTATTTGTGAAACATTCGTGTTTTAATGTCTTCATTCGTTGTATAAAGTAATTATATTATGATGTATTCGCCGTAATAATATTAATCTCCAAGTAATAAGAAAAACAACGTTTAAAGAAAAACATGAACTCTTGGGACAACTATGTATGTGATAATCTGTATATAGCAATATGTAACCCCACCACAATCTATGCAATGTATCGTCAAAAGATTTAATAAAAAGTTAGGCTTCGTGAAAAGGGAAAGAGCAATTAACAGGATTGCATCATCCAGGAAGTAAAGGTCACTGCCCTGGACCCATAAAACTTAAGTTCAAAGACCTTCTTCTTCCTGGAAGATTGCAATCATGGCGACAATGGAGGTACTAAGCCAATCACAGTTAAGCATGACAAATCAACAACCAATCACCTTTAAGCATGACCAACTGATAGCGAATCATCAGAGAGCACGTGGAAGGATCTCCACCAATGAGAAGCCGAGAGAGTTAATAACGATGATCTCGGACAAGAAGTTAAAAAGAAGGTAGTGTCCGCTCCATCATGTGAAAGGCCAAATACCTCCTCCAGTCTCATCACTCTCCCTTTCGCAAGGTCTATTTTCTATCTCATCCAGGTGTGCTCGTTCTTTCCCTGTGGAAAACCACCATTCGACCAAGACTGCGCCATCAATCACCAATCCAATCAAATCCACACAATTTACCAGGAGTCAACAGGATTGTTATAGAGAGTCAACAACAATCCGACGAGGTAAACACCAATCCTACGGAGAGACGACAGGATCTTACACAACTTGACAGGATCCGACAGTGAGTCGACAGGATTTCAAACGAACATTACAGTAAGCCAACAGGATCTAACACATTTCAACAGCAATCCGACATGTATTTATCGCAGGTCAGCAGGAGAGAACACTACGGACGTTCTCTGTACACTCTTTATCCTTTCTTCCATCTAAGCGAATTGTGCCCTTTACATTCGTAATGATGTCGACAGCTATGCAAATTGTTAGTTACTAAAGTTTAGTTTCGGTTTCCAGAGTATTGAAGTAAGGTGAGAGGGCTACACTGTACATAATCCCTGCGAGGAACAGGTGGAGCGGAGCTGAGAACTGTTCAGTTACATACCCTGTATTTATATAAATGGATGATTCTACAGTTTTCTTTGTAGTAAATTAATAAATTACTTTGTAGTGAATAAATATTTGTAATTTATTTGAAATTACGTCTACTTTTAAAAGCTTTTTTTAAACTAGCCTATATGTCTGTCGACAAATGTTACTTGTTACTGCTCTCCCTCTTTCATCCAGACTTGGGACCGGCAAAGGCGGAGTTTGTAAACCTGTCTCTACAGTCTCGCCTGACTTGCATCTAATATCGGACCGTTATTTGTTGCAATAAACGATGCCAGGTAAATGGCACTAATGTAGGATCGCGTCTGGAGATGCAATGGAGGTTATACCAACCTAGATACAATACTTGAGCGGTCAACATGGGAATATTTGCCATATCCTCGGGTCCATGGCTACCTATCGTGTTCCAGTCCTCACATAGATCACGTGTACAGCCAGCTTTCTCAAGACATAATATGGTGTTCAGGAAGATCTTCGTTCTGTTTGAGCCAATTCTGTCAGGAATGTGCTGTGGCAAGGCTGGGTTTGTGAGGCACTCGATACATTAAAGTTTCTCAGCTTCCTTAAATGTCAATGGTGTCGGCCCAGTGGAGTGTGAATTAGGAAGATGCTGGTATCAGGATGGTAGATGGTCGCTAGGTGAGGAATATCATCAAGAGAAAGAGTACAGAGATAAAATACAACTTTATTGGCAGGCACACAACCTATCTACACACTGCTGGGTGGTCTTCTGTACATTTGGCACGGCTCACCTGGAACACACACGGGGGTCACACCGGGCTGTTAGGGGCTGGGGGGGGGACGTACTCGCTGGACTTGGTCGAGCCGGGAGGGGAGTCCTGCAGCACAGCACCTGGCTGAGTGCCACATTCTCACAAAGATACACTGGATTAACATATTCAGGTGTTTAATTAAAAATACATATATTGGATCAAAATATTTATTTTACCAATATTTCAGTTGGCTGAAAGCCAATATATGCCTTTTTAATTGAAAATTCATTTATGGATTGCTCTATTTTCGAAAATATTTAGGTGTGTAAAGTATAAATACATACAACAGGATTGCCTAGCTGATGACATGATTAATATACATAATATTTCTGTGAGAAAAATTTTTTCAAGGTTACAGCGAAGAGATCAATACGCTACTTAATAGTAAACAGGCCGAAATTACAATTGTATGAATACAATATGTATCCGTTTAAGTGAAAACTGTGACGAAAAATTCAACGAAGAACAAATTTCCAGCATTTTAATTTTTATAGAGAGTGTGTGTGTGTGTGTGTGTGTGTGTGTGTGTGTTATAACTGTAAATATTTTCAACTTATACAGGAAAATTTCGATTTTTGTTTCATGATGGCGTGTGTTGGTGGTACTTAATCATAAATATTGAATTCCTCAGATTGATCATCTTCGGACAATTCCATCTAAAGTCCATTTCAACGTAAGTTGTGCCACATCTCCTTCAATGTTTTATGTAGCAGCTTCAAACGCTTTATTCGGAGTATTCTCACAAGTTGTCCTCCGCGGTAGCAAAGATCATTGCAAGCGACCAGTCTGGATGATATACGGACGGTTTAAATCATAAATTGAACTCCAATCGGATCTTTACCGCATGTCGTTTCGTTTTCTCAACGTTTGGGAAACATTTTAGATACAATATGTACTGGTCTATGGATTATAGTGAACTCAGAAATGATGATTTGGTGAAATATGAATTGATTCTGTCACATATTCATTCATATATTCACATAGAAAATGTAAACTAGAGACAAAGTGGAATATATATTTTTTCTTGGTTTATATGCGATATAATGTGAACTATAGGATGTATGTAAATAGGTAGGACCCCTATCGTACACATAAAACTTCCAGTAAATGGCCGTTATTATATTCTTCCAAGACTCAAGGCTTGGATTGTAAAACGGTATTTTATTACCAGCTCTTTCGTAAAGATAGAGGCTGCCTGGCCGGCATTCATAGTTCTTCAAATTGAAGATACTTCGGACAGTAAATATTTTTACCCGTCCTCGTCAGGAGCAAACAAAATTTCAAACATTTGGTAAAGCGCTAAAATTTTTTAAAAGTTTTACTTCCCGAAGTAGCTTTAATTTGAAAAGCTCTATATTTGTTCATATGACAGTCAAGGCTATTGCAATGGCGCCACAACAGTGGGGCCGTCGATTGAGATTGGTTTATTAGAAACTAGATCACTGGTCCACATTTGGCGGGGAATTTTGATAAGAATGAAACCTGTCGATGTGTGATAAAATAGAAATGTGTTCTCACGCCGTTTACCATTACAGAATAAGGAGATCAAGGGTCAAATATCTATAATATAGAAAGAATAAATAAACCTAATAATTTATAAATGCAACTCTCAAATAAATCAATTTTCAAAACATAGAGATTCAAATATTTTAAAATTACCAGAAACAAAAAAGAAGACTTCCTATCGGACTCACGATCTTATATTTAATATCGTTGTACAATGCAAGCTTTTAGCTAAAGAAACTATGTACGCTGATTGGCTAATAAAAAATAATATGATTGGCTCATCAAAGTCACCAACGGTTAGCAACCAATCAAAGTGTGTGTTATAGTTGTTGTTTTTCCATTATCACATGGGTAAGATTGCACCAGGTCATGAAGGTTGAAATCAATAATGTTTCTACTATAGTTTTGGGGTTGTTGTATAGGTCTTAGCTCCAATACAGTCCAGGATATGTGCTGGGATTGTTGTATAGGTCTTAGCTCCAATACAGTCCAGGATATGTGCTGGGGTTGTTGTATAAGTCTTAGCTCCAATACAGTCCAGGATATGTGCTGGGGTTGTTGTATAAGTCTTAGCTCCAATACAGTCCAGGATATGTGCTGGGGTTGTTGTATAGGTCTTAGCTCCAATACAGTCCAGGATATGTGCTGGGGTTGTTGTATAGGTCTTAGCTCCAATACAGTCCAGGATATGTGCTGGGGTTGTTGTATAGGTCTTAGCTCCAATACAGTCCAGGATATGTGCTGGGGTTGTTGTATAGGTCTTAGCTCCAATACAGTCCAGGATATGTGCTGGGGTTGTTGTATAGGTCTTAGCTCCAATACAGTCCAGGATATGTGCTGGGGTTGTTGTATAGGTCTTAGCTCCAATACAGTCCAGGATATGTGCTGGGGTTGTTGTATAGGTCTTAGCTCCAATACAGTCCAGGATATGTGCTGGGGTTGTTGTATAGGTCTTAGCTCCAATACAGTCCAGGATATGTGCTGGGGTTGTTGTATAGGTCTTAGCTCCAATACAGTCCAGGATATGTGCTGGGGTTGTTGTATAGGTCTTAGCTCCAATACAGTCCAGGATATGTGCTGGGGTTGTTTTATAGGTCTTAGCTCCAATACAGTCCAGGATATGTGCTGGGATTGTTGTATAGGTCTTAGCTCCAATACAGTCCAGGATATGTGCTGGGGTTGTTGTATAGGTCTTAGCTCCAATACAGTCCAGGATATGTGCTGGGGTTGTTGTATAGGTCTTAGCTCCAATACAGTCCAGGATATGTGCTGGGGTTGTTGTATAGGTCTTAGCTCCAATACAGTCCAGGATATGTGCTGGGATTGTTGTATAGGTCTTAGCTCCAATACAGTCCAGGATATGTGCTGGGGTTGTTGTATAGGTCTTAGCTCCAATACAGTCCAGGATATGTGCTGGGGTTGTTGTATAGGTCTTAGCTCCAATACAGTCCATGATATGTGCTGGGATTGTTGTATAGGTCTTAGCTCCAATACAGTCCAGGATATGTGCTGGGGTTGTTGTATAGGTCTTAGCTCCAATACAGTCTAGGATATGTGCTGGAGTTGTTGTATAGGTCTTAGCTCCAATACAGTCCAGGATATGTGCTGGGGTTGTTGTATAGGTCTTAGCTCCAATACAGTCCAGGATATGTGCTGGGGTTGTTGTATAGGTCTTAGCTCCAATACAGTCCAGGATATGTGCTGGGGTTGTTGTATAGGTCTTAGCTCCAATACAGTCCAGGATATGTGCTGGGGTTGTTGTATAGGTCTTAGCTCCAATACAGTCCAGGATATGTGCTGGGATTGTTGTATAGGTCTTAGCTCCAATACAGTCCAGGATATGTGCTGGGGTTGTTGTATAGGTCTTAGCTCCAATACAGTCCAGGATATGTGCTGGAGTTGTTGTATAGGTCTTAGCTCCAATACAGTCCAGGATATGTGCTGGAGTTGTTGTATAGGTCTTAGCTCCAATACAGTCCAGGATATGTGCTGGGGTTGTTGTATAGGTCTTAGCTCCAATACAGTCCAGGATATGTGCTGGAGTTGTTGTATAGGTCTTAGCTCCAATACAGTCCAGGATATGTGCTGGAGTTGTTGTATAGGTCTTAGCTCCAATACAGTCCAGGATATGTGCTGGGGTTGTTGTATAGGTCTTAGCTCCAATACAGTCCAGGATATGTGCTGGGGTTGTTGTATAGGTCTTAGCTCCAATACAGTCCAGGATATGTGCTGGAGTTGTTGTATAGGTCTTAGCTCCAATACAGTCCAGGATATGTGCTGGAGTTGTTGTATAGGTCTTAGCTCCAATACAGTCCAGGATATGTGCTGTGGTTGTTGTATAGGTCTTAGCTCCAATACAGTCCAGGATATGTGCTGGAGTTGTTGTATAGGTCTTAGCTCCAATACAGTCCAGGATATGTGCTGGGGTTGTTGTATAGGTCTTAGCTCCAATACAGTCCAGGATATGTGCTGGGGTTGTTGTATAGGTCTTAGCTCCAATACAGTCCAGGATATGTGCTGGGGTTGTTGTATAGGTCTTAGCTCCAATACAGTCCAGGATATGTGCTGGAGTTGTTGTATAGGTCTTAGCTCCAATACAGTCCAGGATATGTGCTGGGGTTGTTGTATAGGTCTTAGCTCCAATACAGTCCAGGATATGTGCTGGGGTTGTTGTATAGGTCTTAGCTCCAATACAGTCCAGGATATGTGCTGGAGTTGTTGTATAGGTCTTAGCTCCAATACAGTCCAGGATATGTGCTGGGGTTGTTGTATAGGTCTTAGCTCCAATACAGTCCAGGATATGTGCTGGGGTTGTTGTATAGGTCTTAGCTCCAATACAGTCCAGGATATGTGCTGGAGTTGTTGTATAGGTCTTAGCTCCAATACAGTCCAGGATATGTGCTGGAGTTGTTGTATAGGTCTTAGCTCCAATACAGTCCAGGATATGTGCTGGGGTTGTTGTATAGGTCTTAGCTCCAATACAGTCCAGGATATGTGCTGGGGTTGTTGTATAGGTCTTAGCTCCAATACAGTCCAGGATATGTGCTGGAGTTGTTGTATAGGTCTTAGCTCCAATACAGTCCAGGATATGTGCTGGGGTTGTTGTATAGGTCTTAGCTCCAATACAGTCCAGGATATGTGCTGGAGTTGTTGTATAGGTCTTAGCTCCAATACAGTCCAGGATATGTGCTGTGGTTGTTGTATAGGTCTTAGCTCCAATACAGTCCAGGATATGTGCTGGGGTTGTTGTATAGGTCTTAGCTCCAATACAGTCCAGGATATGTGCTGGGGTTGTTGTATAGGTCTTAGCTCCAATACAGTCCAGGATATGTGCTGTGGTTGTTGTATAGGTCTTAGCTCCAATACAGTCCAGGATATGTGCTGGTGTTGTGTTGTATAGGTCTTAGCTCCAATACAGTCCAGGATATATGCTGGAGTTGTTGTATAGGTCTTAGCTCCAATACAGTCCAGGATATGTGCTGGGGTTGTTGTATAGGTCTTAGCTCCAATACAGTCCAGGATATGTGCTGTGGTTGTTGTATAGGTCTTAGCTCCAATACAGTCCAGGATATGTGCTGTGGTTGTTGTATAGGTCTTAGCTCCAATACAGTCCAGGATATGTGCTGTGGTTGTTGTATAGGTCTTAGCTCCAATACAGTCCAGGATATGTGCTGGAGTTGTTGTATAGGTCTTAGCTCCAATACAGTCCAGGATATGTGCTGTGGTTGTTGTATAGGTCTTAGCTCCAATACAGTCCAGGATATGTGCTGTGGTTGTTGTATAGGTCTTAGCTCCAATACAGTCCAGGATATGTGCTGGGGTTGTTGTATAGGTCTTAGCTCCAATACAGTACAGGATATGTGCTGGAGTGGAGTTGGAGCATTTTGAGCAGACAGTGTGTTATAGGTTGTTATAGTGTATTATAATGGGTTATAGTTAATTGCTTGAGTAGATTGGCTTTAGACTCCACTGTTGTGGCTACAACCTTGAGAAAGACGTCCTGGTGTCAATAAAAGTACAGAATGTACGCTATGCCCGAACTGACCTGGCCGTGGTGCAGGACGACCGGCGCGGACCGCAGCCCGCTGACCGACACGGAGTAGATGGCCAGGTGGCAGGGCCGCGCCAGGTCGAGCTTGTGCAGCAGCGCCTTCGTCCGATCTGGCGACCGGGTGGTGTGCTGGAGCTCGCCGTTCACGTACAGCTGCGGCACAATCTTATTACAAACTATCCCCCAGGTTGTGGTTTTGTCCAAATTACATACCACAAGGTTGTGCCATATGTTCGTAAACACTTGCAAAAAATGGAAAACCAATATTATTCGCCGTTATGTATAATGTCTTTGTATTATGTATAAAGTAATTGTATTATATATTATTATGTATTCGCCGTAATAGTATTATTCGCCAATAAGAAAAACAAAGTTTTTAGGAAAAACACGAACTTTTGGGAAAACCTTATAGAACGCTTCAGCTTTTACAAATTTTATTATCGACGGCGTTACCATTTTCAAGGTGAAACTTCAGGATGATCTCTTGTAGATTTATCAGAGTGCGAATACTGACAGGTCGCGAGAACAACATGTCGATTCATACTTAACTTCAAACTTGGGTAGGAACTTCAAAATCTTTCTCAAATAAAGAGAAGGCAAATAATTTATATTTGGCGTCATTTGTTAGTTTCATATAGGTGACGATTCTTGCCCCAGTGGGTGAAAATAACCAAATATAATTCGGGAGCCTCATATCTGTAAAGTAGAAATGTTCTCCACGTGGGACGTGGAACTCTACCTGATGTTTATAGAGAGGTCGTTTGTAGGTGGCGAACAAACCTCCCTTGTGTGATGAGCGAAATGTCCATCAGACACTAGTTAACAAGAAACAATTATTTTTAACTTAATGCTTAGCGAGATAGAGATCTTGTAGAAGAATTCCTAATAGTCAAAAGCTTGCTCTCTTGATTAGGTTCATAATGTAAAAGATAAACTTGTCGTATGTGTGCAAAATAGTGAAGTCTGAAAATTTCCCCAAGATAAATTTTCTAACTAGACCCCATCAAGTTGACACCGTGCATGTACCTTGAAGCAGGCCGGGGTGGCCCCCGTGGAGGTCGCGGGAGGCCGCCATCCCACCAGTAGCCCATCCTCGCCCACCTGGCGCAGCACGCGGAAGTCCTGGGGCGGTGGAGGGGAGGCTGCAACACGCCGCTAGGTTGACGCCACTGTTATTCTTATACAGCCCAAGCCACGGAATAAGAACTTATTATAATAACCGAACTGTGAGGTAAACTGTGGGGGTGTTCTCAGCAAATACATATAAAATGAAAGGATTTAAAAGCACGAATGTTTCTTTTATACATAAAATACAAACTTTCAACTGCCCTTACTGCGATTGTTTGCGGAAGAGCATTGCTCGATGCAAATATTTGAATGTAATTCTACTGTCCTATAAGCTTATGTCCATAGTTTTCTTGAAAAACATTTCTGAGATTCCATCCTTCAGTGTTGCGTATATAAGCAGAATCGTTCAATACAGTATTAGAGCTCTGAGAAGCGGTCTGGTGGATTAAATTGGCGAAACGGCTGGGAGGGTTCACCACTGATGAGCCAAGCCCTCCCAATATATTTTTTCATCGCAGTAAGGGCAGTAGAAGTTTGTATTATGTATAAAAGAAACATTCGGGCTTTTAAATCCTTTCATTTTATATGTATAAATGGCGCGTTATTGCTTTGTGTTAATATTCTCAGCAATGTATTGTAGAATTTAAATGTTGTAGGGCCAGGAGAGAACTGTGCTGTAAGAATTCCTTGTAAGAGATGAAAGAGAATTCCTTGTAAGAGATGATTTCTTCGATAACTGTTCATTTACATACTCCATATTTACATAGATGTCAGGGGGTGATGAACGATACAGAATTCTCATAAAACCCGAACTTTAATTGTTCTACTAATGGCGAGGCCCAGTTGCGAGACACAGAATCAGAAAGTACCCCGCCAGAAAAGGAAATTCAAGATGGTGTAAACATTTGACAATCATAAGAAGCGCCTTCCTACCATGCGTATTTTGAAATAAAACTTGAAAACCGCTACAAATTGTTTTCACGTTTATTTGCTACCTTTCGGAATCTCTTTATAAAAAACATTCAATATAATGTAGTCAAATTTTGATAGATTCCGAAAGTTTTGTTTAAATATGAAAACATTTTATCATTGTTTTCACAAGTTTATTAAAATATTAAAGATTAAGATGGAAATTTTGGGGGAAGGATATTGACCTATATGGATTTATTTCCAGTTGGACGCTTCTCAGTTTGCCAAAGCTGGTGTTGTGGCTTTGTCACCGACCTGAGGCCGCTAGTTTGCGGCGACGGTCAATTGATGGAGTCTAATTTTGACGTCTATTTTGCCGGGATAGGTGACCTTTATTTTTATATATTTGAGATGTATGTTGGTTATTCTACGAGTTTTCTAAGAATGTATTTGAAGTAATTAAAGTGAGTCAGTTCAAACATTCAAGCACACAGCGACGGGATGCGTTCCTACAGAGCTCCTCGTAATTTCACGAGAAAAGAAACGTCTTTTCTCCCTCTACATTCCTCGCTAACAGGAAGAATAACCTTGTAGGAAGCAGTTACACGTTTTGATCTAAATGGTGACATCTTGAGTTGCAAAGCTTGAAATCTGTGTGACAGAAGTCACATGTCGAGACCCGCAGTCGGCCCCGACAGACACGTCCTGGACACGTGCTGAGCTATACACCAACTGCCACCAGGACATTGGATTTAAATTGACTCTAGCAGAACTCTGAACTATTTTTGACGCGTTTTGAAATAAAACAACTTTCTACTGCCCTTACTGCAATGATAATTTTATGGAAGGGCCTGGCTCATAGGTGGTGAACTCTCCAAGCGGTTTTGCATGTTTAATCTACCACTGGAAGGGTTTACAACTGATGAGCCAGGCCCTCCCATTAATTGACCATTGCAGTAAGGAGAGTAGAGAAAGTTGTGTTATTTAAAAAAAAATCATATGCTTCAAAAGTAGTTGAAATTTTTCATAACAGATGGCGCGCTAATGGCTAACAACAGAACTTTGTCTGCAACAAGAAATCGCTGTAATTTCCTTGAGTACAGATGTGATAAATCCTGTATATCGAATAAGTTCGACAGGCTGAGCAGTGTGAAGCAGAGGCATTTCTCACCTGCCGTATTGCCTCACACCTTGTTCTGCTCTCGGGTTGAGAGGTAACAGGTGAAGATTGAGATGTTCCTCCTTATTTGCTAAATGACGTAGGCAATTGAACGTTCTATTTGTAGTGAATATTAATTTAATAGAATTTAAATAATTATGCAGAGAGAGTGTTGGATTAAACGCAATCACAGGATAGCATTTCCTAATAGGATTTAATACATACAAGAGATTATGAAGAGTAGATGATAATATGGTGATTCAGGGAACCAAGTTCAGCAGTTAAATTTAGAATTATGAGTGAATGATGCAACGTGGAGAAAGACCGGGGAAGAGTGAAATAGTTCGAGTAATGAGGAATAGAGGGCGGTGAAGGCGCTGTGCACGAGGCTTGGCAGGAACTCCGGGAGACGGTTGGAGGATTGTCAATGAGGGCTGTGGAGGGGACGGCTTGAACGACAGGAAAGTGGCGACTGCTTGATAGCGAGAGACGCCCAGCTAGAGATAAGGTGCCAGCAAGGTGAGCGGAGGGGGCCCAGAAGGACGGGCCAGGCGCTGGCAATGGTATCGAAGGAGGGCCAGAGACGTGGCCTGCAGGACCAGGACGATCAGCAGCCAGGGAGACAGGAGGGCGCCCATCACGGCCACCTGCCCCACCAGCGAGGCCGAGGCCACTCTCAGCACCAGCAGGGCCGGGAGCGGACGGCGACACAGCAGCGCGAGGCCCGAGGCCACTACGATGAAACCTCCCGCCATAGCAGACACGGTCCAGAGCACGTTGGGGAACCTCATCCCAGTCATGGTCGCTCCCCACAGCACGCTGATCAGGAAACCTGCCGCTCGGTACATCCCGACTGTTCCCGGCTGTCCACGGCGTGCGATCTTATATCGTCCTGGTGGATTTGTATATCCTTCAGCACGTTAATTTGAATTATCTTTCTGAACATTAGTTAAGAGAGAATAATTTATTGATCATTTTAGCGTTTTTATTTGGCTCTCTCTGATAAATTTACCTTTTGCAATATTTGTTTGTGCACAAATACTATAAAATAGTTAAACTGACGAATTATGGATGTAAAATATAAAATAATTTTTATACTGTGCACAAAAACTTAATTTATGCACGATTTATTATTATATATTACTATGTAAATATTTAATTTCTAGTAATTTCTATTAACCTAATAATATATTAAGGTTTTCAAAGATTGGCTCTGGCGAATTCATTCTTTGCCATCAAGGTCGTCTTCTGAGTCCATTTCAACGTAGTCTGCTCTGTTCATCTCTTGAAGTCCAAGTTGCAATGCTCGAGGCTGATTCCTTAATTAGGCACTTCTGTAAAATTACCATTATTTTCGAAAAACTCTAAAATGTTTTATTTGAATACTTATTTAAGAAGGTTGTTTGCTGCAGTCGTTCTATTCCCCTTGTGAAAGGATCAGGGAAGACACCATGCATGCATCGTATGTTATCTTTACAAATCAAATTAGATCAACTAAATGTTGAATCCAGTTCCAACGATTCCTCAAAGTGGAAATAAAGAAAGAGAACACTAGAAACAAGGTCCAACAAGGAGAGATAGAATATTTGAAGACCTCTCTACTGCATAGATTCATTTCCAGAAAGGTATTTTTACATTCTGTGCACGCCTACGTATCTGTCTAGCCGTGGTGGAGGAAGAGAAACAATTCTCTACAGAATACTTGGAGGAATTCTGCCGAAGTGATTGGTCAGTTTACCCTAGCCCCAGTTACTTTCCCTCACGTCTCGGCCCATTACCCCACCGTGCCGACACGGGGCTCTGAGATTGCTATCTCCTACGTGGCTAGTGGCTGATTTACTTGAAGAAGACGGGCTGTTTAGAAAAAGCGTCTATTAGACCTTTCTAGCCGTTCCAAACATGGTCAGGTATAAATGTGGTGTAACCAAGGTTCTTCCTGCACAGCAACGTCAGCGCAGAACTTACTTGTGCAGGCTGGCGTTGGACTCCCCTTGCAGGACTTCTGGAACACAACAGAGCTCGGTCATCCACCACTTGATGGACTTTACTGGTCAGTCTTATCTCCAAACAGAGACGATCTTTCCCATTATCCTATATATAGAAATAGCATCACCCTCTACACTCTATAAATAAATATTCTAAGATAAAGAAACGCCATGTTGTAATGTTTCTATTGTTCTCTTCCAAACTTTCTGAGAGATTTTTCTATTTGATTGAAAAGTTGAGTGGGAGCTAAACTATCTCAAGAGATTAGGAGAGTTGTTGAAACTACGCTAATATCTGCAATTCTTACAGGGTAGACAACAGGAGATTTATCTACTTCAGCTCTTGTTTGAAGTCTGACCTATAAATATGGTGTATAGAGTACTCCCAACTAGGCAAATGACTGAATATACATGTTACATAATCATATGTTTCAATAAGTTGTTTGTTTTGCAGTAACTCGTATTTCTGTAGGACCTCACCTTGATGTAGGTTCGGTAGTTGTTGTCGCCGTCGTCAGGGCCGTCGTCGGAGGTCTGCACAGGGTGTCAGCACGGGGACTGGACGGCTGACCGACCGGACTTACGTCGCTCGTGGCGGGCTCACTGTAGAGCTGGGTGGTGGGACTAGAAAGGTTTTGGCAAGACTTGGAGCTCATCGGGTGGCGTCGGGGAGCCTCCTGGGGGTCGTCCAGGGGCCGTCGGTGGATGGAGAGTAGATGACTGGCAACCTGGAACGTTTTGGTAGTTAATATTTGCGGATGGCTGGGTGTAGATGGATCTTACTTCGGATGAAATACGCTCCTCTTCATGCTTCTCCAGCAGCAGCTTGAGCTCCTGGATCTGAGTCCTGAGATGATAGATGGTGTCCTTCAACTCCTTCCTCTCCTTCTCCAGTGTGGAAATCCTTAAAGCCATGTCGTCGTTTCTTTGGGAAAATATGGATTCAGTCTCCTGCAAGGCCTCCTGAAGAATTGATTTTGCCTGAGAAACTGAATTGAGGTCTTTCTTCAATTCAGCATTATCAGCTTTCAATTTTTCAACTATTTGAATCAGGTCATCTTTTTGGAGGAGTTCTTCTTGTAAACTACTTTGAGAACGCTCCAAATCTCTTATTTTGTTATTTAGAATTCTGTTTTGAGATTTGGTTTCTTCAATTTTCTCTCGGAGAGCTGATTCTCTGCTGTCAGCCTCGAGAAGCTCGTTCACCAATTCTCCGGACTTCCTGCCGTCGGCCAGCCTGCGTTCCTCGTGCAGGATGGTCAGCAGCTTCTGTTCGCTCTGCTCTAGCTGGACGACCTTCCGCTTCAAGGACTGGCTGGCGTTCTCCATCTCCTCCACCTTCTCCTTGTAGCGCTGCTCCTGGGACTGCACCAGCTTCTCAGCGTGCACCAACGTTTCCTTATAGGCTTCCTCTTTCTTTTCATTTTCTTCAAGTTTCTGTTTCAAATATTTCTCTCTGCTCTCGTATTCTATGAGCTTCTGCTTCAGTGTCTTTTCTGAGGAATTGTTCCAGGGTTCACTAGAGAGCTGATGAATCTCATTGTGAAGGTCTTTAACTGAATTCTCCAGTTCTGCAATCTTTGATTTGTACGCGTATTCTTTGCTTTTAAGATCTTTCATGTCTTCCTTCACATTTTTTTCTAAAGCCTTTCTTTCTTCTTCCATGCTCTTAACTGTTTCTTCGGCAGTTTCCTCGATCTGTTTCAGTTTCCACTGCAGGTCCGCCTCGACCACCTTATATTCTTCTTCCAAGGCCTTAATCTTTTTCTCGTAACTTTGTTTAATTTCTGAAAGCTCTCTTTCTTTGGCTTTTAGCTGTTCGGACAAATGAATTTCTCTAGAGTTCAGCTTGGTTATTTGATTCTGCAGTTCAATTTCTCGATTTTTAAGGCCATCCATTTCTTTCTGTAGAGTTTTCACTTCATTTGAATAGTTCTTTTCAAGAGTGTTAAACTTGGACCTGAAATCGACCTCGTTTTGCTTTATTTCATTTTTCTGACTGATTATTTCGTTTTGAAGTTCGTTCTGTTCGTTTTTCAGGGTGTTTGGAGTTATAGAGGATTTTTCTTGTTGGTTTTTGGAAGAAGGAGGAAGATCTGCTTTCTCATTATCAAAATTTGTTATCTTTTGAATTATCTCAGACTGCTGATTTTCAAGAGATTTAATTTTCATCTGCAAAGTCTTTTGGATGAGGCTGTGCTTCAAATTTAGAGTTTCACAGTTTTGCCTGTAATTTTGTGCTGCTGAGTTTGTTCCCAGTTTCAATTTTTCGAGCTGATCTTGAAGGCGGGTTTTCTCAACAGTCAATTCCGAAGTTCGTCTGGTCAATGCAGTCTTCTCGGCTTCCAGTCTTTTAATCGATTCTTTCAATTTGCTTTCAATTTCCGAAAATTTCTTATGCTGTACTTCTTTTTGTTTACAGATACGATCTCTGGTTTCAAGATCCTTTTCAAATTCCCGGTTGTTCTTTTCGAGGGTCAATAATTTGTCTTTGAGAGATCGTTCTGATGCTTGACGTTGCTTTGGTGGCAAGGACAGCTTCCCGCCATCAATATTTGGAAGGACATGCTCAACTTCTTTTCTTCTTTGGAAAATTGAATTTTGATAGGTCTTGCTAATATCTGCGTTGTTCTGTTCAATCTGAATCTTTTCGGGATTCTTCGTCTTCTTTTTAAACCAGCGCTGAGGATGTAAGCTGAAATTCGATTTTGAACGCTTGGGATCATCTTCCTTTGCTTTGCTTTCCTTTATTCTAATTTCCAATGGGACAAGCCGGTCATCTGTCAGCCCAATCTTGCTCAAGTTGCCGTGAGAAAAGGAGATCTTGGAGGCGAAGTTGCGGAGTGGGGAACCCGAGGAGGAGAGTTTAATCGGAATTTTGGAAGGAGAGCATTTTATCTGCTTGAAGTGTTCCTCGTACGTCTTGACGATTTCATCCTTGTAGGTCAGCTCGAGTTTGAGAGCTTCCAACTTTTTGGTAGCATCGGACGACTTGGTTTGTACTTCTAACCTTTGCCTGCAATCTTCAAGTTGTTTTTCTAAATTGGTAATAACTCCTTTCATCTGGCTACAATTTTCTTCTAACCTTTTATTTGTTTCCTCGTGCTCTTTTTCCTGTTGGGCCACACGTTCCTCCAATTGACGCTTGGTGGATTCCAAGTGGCTGCATTTAGCCTTGAGGTCCTTGCACTGGAGTAGTTCTTCTTCGAGCTTGGCGATGCGGGCATCCTTAAGGTTAAACTTTTCTCGAAGTCCCTGGTCCCAGCTCGGATGCTCTTGTAAGTCCGCAAGGCTTGCAGGTCCCGAAACGTTCCTTCCCTCTTCGCCGAGTCCCTCGTCCTCGCTACCAGGTTCGGAGGGTCCGCTGCCCACGGAGATGAGATTCTGGACCTGCTCGCGGGCCGTGGTGTACTTCTCGTAGAGATGCAGAGTGTGCTCGACCATCATGGGGACCTGGCTGCAGCAGTCGGAGTAGGTGCCCTTGCCCTGTGGTCACACACAGTCAGTAACATGTCGGGAACAAGGTGATCCCTAGGAACACTGTCTATATGGTCACACACAGTCAGCAACATGTCGGAACAAGGTGATCCCTAGGAACACTGTCTATATGGTCACACACAGTCAGTAACATGTCGGGAACAAGGTGATCCCTAGGAACACTGTCTATATGGTCACACAGTCAGTAACATGTCGGGAACAAGGTGATCCCTAGGAACACTGTCTATATGGTCACACACAGTCAGTAACATGTCGGGAACAAGGTGATCCCTAGGAACACTGTCTATATGGTCACACACAGTCAGTAACATGTCGGAACAAGATGATCCCTAGGAGCACTATCTATATAGACACACAGTCAGTAACATGTCGGGAACAAGGTGATCCCTAGGAACACTATCTATATGGTCACACACAGTCAGCAACATGTCGGAACAAGATGATCCCTAGGAGCACTATCTATATAGACACACAGTCAGTAACATGTCGGGAACAAGGTGATCCCTAGGAACACTATCTATATGGTCACACACAGTCAGTAACATGTCGGGAACAAGGTGATCCCTAGGAACACTGTCTATATGGTCACACACAGTCAGTAACATGTAGGGAACAAGGTGATCCCTAGGAACACTGTCTATATGGTCACACACAGTCAGTAACATGTCGGGAACAAGGTGATCCCTAGGAACACTGTCTATATGGTCACACACAGTCAGCAACATGTCGGGAACAAGGTGATCCATAGGAACACTGTCTATATGGTCACACACAGTCAGTAACAAGTCGGGAACAAGGTGATCCATAGGAACACTGTCTATAAGGTCACACACAGTCAGCAACATGTCGGAACAAGATGATCCCTAGGAGCACTATCTATATAGACACACAGTCAGAAACATGCCGGGAACAAGGTGATCCCTAGGAACACTGTCAATATGGTCACACACAGTTTTCGCTATCAACATGCTGGGAACAAGGTGATCCCTAGGAACACTGTCTATATGGTCACACACAGTCAGCAACATGTCGGAACAAGATGATCCCTAGGAGCACTATCTATATAGACACACAGTCAGAAACATGCCGGGAACAAGGTTATCCCTAGGAGCACTATCTATATAGACACACAGTCAGTAACATGTAGGGAACAAGGTGATCCATAGGAACACTGTCTATATGGTCAGACACAGTCAGTAACATGTCGGAACAAGGTGATCCCTAGGAGTACTATCTATATAGACACAGTCAGAAACATGCCGGGAACAAGGTGATCCCTAGGAACACTGTCAATATGGTCACACACAGTCAGTAACATGTCGGAACAAGGTGATCCCTAGGAGCACTATCTATATAGACACACAGTCAGTAACATGTCGGGAACAATGTGATCCCTAGGAACACTGTCTATATGGTCACACACAGTCAGTAACATGTCGGGAACAAGGTGATCCCTAGGAACACTGTCTATATGGTCACACACAGTCAGCAACATGTCGGGAACAAGGTGATCCCTAGGAACACTGTCTATATGGTCACACACAGTCAGTAACATGTCGGGAACAAGGTGATCCCTAGGAACACTGTCTATATGGTCACACACAGTCAGCAACATGTCGGGAACAAGGTGATCCCTAGGAACACTGTCTATATGGTCACACACAGTCAGCAACATGTCGGGAACAAGGTGATCCCTAGGAACACTGTCTATATGGTCACACACAGTCAGTAACATGTCGGGAACAAGGTGATCCCTAGAAACACTGTCTATATGGTCACACACAGTCAGCAACATGCCGGAACAAGTTGATCCCTAGGAGCACTATCTATATAGACACACAGTCAGAAACATGACGGGAACAAGGTGATCCCTAGGAACACTGTCTATATGGTCACACAGTCAGCAACATGTCGGAACAAGGTGATCCCTAGGAACACTGTCTATATGGTCGCACACAGTCAGCAACATGTCGGAACAAGGTGATCCCTAGGAGTACTATCTATATAGACACAGTCAGAAACATGCCGGGAACAAGGTGATCCCTAGGAACACTGTCAATATGGTCACACACAGTTTTCGCTATCAACATGCTGGGAACAAGGTGATCCCTATATATAGACACACACGGTTTTCGCTATCAACATGCTGGGAACAAGGTGATCCCTAGGAACACTGTCTATATAGACACACACGGTTTTCGCTATCAACATGCTGGGAACAAGGTGATCCCTAGGAACACTGTCTATATAGACACACACGGTTTTCGCTATCAACATGCTGGGAACAAGGTGATCCCTAGGAGCACTGTCTATATAGACACACACAGTTTTCGCTATCAACATGCTGGGAACAAGGTGATCCCTAGGAGCACTGTCTATATAGACACACACAGTTTTCGCTATCAACATGCTGGGAACAAGGTGATCCCTAGGAACACTGTCTATATAGACACACATAGTTTTCGCTATCAACATGCTGGGAACAAGGTAATCCCTAGGAACACTGTCTATATAGACACACACAGTTTTCGCTATCAACATGCTGGGAACAAGGTGATCCCTAGGAACACTGTCTATATAGACACACAATAATAGGTACATTTAATTTGTATGAACATTTATAGGAATCCCAGTCAAACGCATCATTTTAAGTGATACGATTTCATTTATGTTTTTAAATCAGAAATATCAGTATTTATCGTTTATAAGATTAATTATTTCGGATTTGATAGAAATGATATTCAATAAAATTTCGTTTTTACCGAGGCCTTCATACAACAAGGGATAATTTCACAATAGACCATATCACGGTAAAATATATTCGCCAACAGGAAGTATTTTCAAGGTGAAAACATCAGGCTCCCAGGGGTATGTTTATTCTCAATGGGATATTTTATAGGATCAAATAGAGATCACAAATTGAGAGAGATCAACACACAGATTGGTCACAGAAGTGTGCGATCACGTTTTTTCTTCGAATTTATAAACTCGTATACATCAAAACATTGAGGATTTTTAGAGGTGTTTTGATATCTGGAGAAAATAAACAGTACAAGAGAGTGCGTAGAGAGTTGAGTCATTTTTTAAAATTAATTTTAAATAAAATTCTATTAGACTTTTGTATTTCTTTAAATACAAGTTTGATTTTATTAGGTCGGCACATTTCGATATTAAAAATTAAGCATGCTCTAGTGTGTATAAAATCATATAAAATATAATATAATACAATATAATACGGCTTATGATTGTAGAACGACATTTAAAAATTATCCCGAATGTGTTTCTTTTGAACGAAAAATCTAGATTTATTTTAAGGAGAAATAACGATTATTTTTAACCTTAGGGATGAAGTATAAAAGGATGAATTGAGAAGAACGGAAAAATAAAAGTGTCCAGGGATTGAAATCGAACCCACAATGTTCCGCTTACCGAGCAGATGCCATGTCCACTAGGCTACCCTGGACATATTTTTCCGTTCGTAAATAATATATAAAGTAATTTATAATACATTCCAATCCCTGGACACTTTATTTTTCCGTTTATCATTACTCTTCACAATTCATCCCTTCATACTTCATCCCTAAGGTTAGAAATAATCGTTATTTCTCCTTAAAATAAATTTCGATTTTTCGTTCAAAAGAAACACATGCAGGATATTTTCAAATATCGTTCTACTACAGGGTGTACCAGGTAAATTGGGAATTTCAACAATGGTATTTTAACTGAAATTTTTTGCAAGTAAAAATTAAAATACCCGAATGAAATTTGACACAGTAGTAGATAAAAGGATATAGTTTTTAGTTATTCAATGTAGTTCCCATTATTTTCTACAACAGTCTCGAGGCGAGTGCGGAATGAAGCACAGGCCTTGGCGACGATGACCTTGTTCATTTGGGTCATCACCGTGTGAACTGCTTTCTTGACAGACTGGATGGTGGTATGAGGAGCTTTGTTGACATCTCTTTTAACAACGCCCCATACATAGTAGTCGAGGGGATTGCAATCTGGAGAATTAGGGGGCCAAATATCAGGACCCCAGTGACTAGGGACGTTAAGTGTCAGCCACGATTGTGTCTTTTTTGCCTTATGGGCTGGAGCTGAGTCCTGTTGGAAGACATACTTCCTTCCTGCGGCCACCATGTCCATCCAAGGCTTCACAACGGTCTCCAGAACATTGATGTAGGTGTCAGCGTTCATCCTAAGGCCCTTCTCAAAGAAATGGGGAGGCATGACATCACCTTCACTGCTGATAACGCCAAGGACCATTACGGAGGCAGGAAATTTCGTGTGCATCACGACAGGTATCTCTGAGGGGTCTTTACAGATCCAGCGATCATTCCTGGGATTTACCTTTTGGTCCACGTCAAAGTTCTTTTCGTCAGAGAAGAACCTTAGCATGCCAAAAGAGTCGTGTTTCAGGTTGTTGAGGAGGGCAGCAGCCTTTCCTTTTCTGTTATTCTTCATATTCTCAGTCAGCAACTGACCTTTCCGAAGGGCATAAGACTTGAGACCAAGGTGCTCATGGATAGTTCTGACAATTGTCATAGAGCCAACGTCCATTTCCTTGGCTATGGCCCTCATGCTCTTCCCAGGGTTTCCATCAATCTTCTCCTTGACATTTTTGACAAATTCTTCGCCTCTTACCCTGTCCGATCGACGCGAGTGCTTTTTCCTTGTAGCTATCCCCTCTATGTTACTGTCGGCCTCATCAAACTGCTTCTTGACACGATAAATAGTGGTTTTGGGCAACTTAAGAAAATCCACTATCTCTTTGGGGCTCCTTCCGGCGCGCAGAGCAACGATGATGGCAGCTCGATTTTCAAATTCTCGGTTACTCTTCATCACTACACTGCGCACACATGTACTGTTGCATTTTACATGAATATGGCTACGTAATGAAAAAAAAACCAAGATTTTAATCTCAAGTAGTTTTTGTTTTATGGACTGTCAAAGTTAGTCCCAATTTACCTGGTACACCCTGTATAATAATATTAATTGTTGAAAAACATTTTTCTGAAAATATCAACTCTTAGTTTTAATGATACCTTCGACCAGAGAGGTAACCAAAATCATTTTCGAATGGTTCAAAGATGTTTTCTTGTGTTTGGAACTCGAGAGAAGAAGCTCTTTACTGGATTCTGATGGAGACTTCTCTTCTTCAGTAGCTTTAGCACAAGCTATTGATATTTCACATTTTCAAATTACACACAAAGGTATTTTTCTCACAAGTTTTAAGTAAGTAAGAAAGTAATTTAGATATATATAAATGGGCTATATTTTACATATAATTTGTGGAAATATTTAACAATCAAAAATAAATTAACGATAACTACAAGAAACAGTAGCCAAAACAAAAATAAACAAGAACTGGAGGATCCCACCTAAGCACAGTTGGTACAGTGGAGTGGACCCAGGAGGAGCTCTGAACCTCAGAAGGCACCAAACAACACTAACAAGATTTAGAACAGGCCATCTCAAGCCATTGAAGATAGAAAATAACAACAAAATCTACCCCACTTTCCCAAAATGTAGCTCTGCAGCTCCAGAACACATTTTGGCTTGCATTAGATGCACTAAACAGGACCTCTGGGAGAGGCCGCTGCTCATCATAAAACAGCTCGAGGAGCATGAACTCATGGAATTCATGTGATCCTTACACAAAGGGATAAGAAACAACAACAGAAACATCAACTAGAGTGTCATAAAACTGCACATTCAAGATGTTCAGACAAGTGCACTTACCAGGAAAAATGTGAGCAACTGGCGTACCAGTTTCTTGTGCTTTTCTTCTAAAGTCTGAAACCCCACAAAGAACAGGTCACAGTACAAGCTACAACAGTTGTACAACACAGCAGTTGTACAGTCCGAACACATACCAGGGGCAGCTCAGTACAAGCTACAACAACAGTACAACACAACAGTTGTACAGTCTGGACATACACAAGGGACAGGTCTGTACAAGATAAGCAACAATGCAACACCCACTGGCTACTACACGTTACAACGGTCATAAAACACAAGTTTCAAAGTTAAATCACATCAGGGACAGGTCAGTACAAGTTACAGCAGCTGTACAACACAACAGTTGAAAACACATCAGGGGCAGCGCTCAATACAAGTTGCAAAAGTTGTATAACACAACAATGTAAAGTGAACACACACCAGGGATAAGTATGTACAAGCTACAACAGCTCGACAACACAACAGTTGTAAAGTTTAACACACACCAGGAACATACGAGTACAAGCTACAACGGATTACAACACAACAGTTGAACAACCACCAGGGACATATCAGTACTAGCTACAACAGTTGTACAACACAACAGTTGTACAGTTGAACACACACCAGGAACATACGAGTACAAGCTACAACGGATTACAACACAACAGTTGAACAACCACCAGGGACATATCAGTACTAGCTACAACAGTTGTACAACACAACAGTTGTACAGTTGAACACACACCAGGAACATACGAGTACAAGCTACAACGGATTACAACACAACAGTTGAACAACCACCAGGGACATATCAGTACAAGCTACAACAGTTGTACAACACAACAGTTGTACAGTTGAACACACACCAGGAACATACGAGTACAAGCTACAACGGATTACAACACAACAGTTGAACAACCACCAGGGACATATCAGTACAAGCTACAACAGTTGTACAACACAACAGTTGTACAGTTGAACACACACCAGGAACATACGAGTACAAGCTACAACGGATTACAACACAACAGTTGAAAAGTTGACCAAACACCAGGGACATGTCAGTACAAGCTACAACAGTTGTACAGTTGAACACACACCAGGAACATACGAGTACAAGCTACAACGGATTACAACACAACAGTTGAAAAGTTGACCAAACACCAGGGACATATCAGTACTAGCTACAACAGTTGTACAACACAACAGTTGTACAGTTGAACACACACCAGGAACATGCGAGTACAAGCTACAACGGATTACAACACAACAGTTGAACAACCACCAGGGACATATCAGTACTAGCTACAACAGTTGTACAACACTACAGTTGTACAGTTGAACACACACCAGGAACATACGAGTACAAGCTACAACGGATTACAACACAACAGTTGAACAACCACCAGGGACATATCAGTACAAGCTACAACAGTTGTACAACACAACAGTTGTACAGTTGAACACACACCAGGAACATACGAGTACAAGCTACAACGGATTAC
Organism: Cordylochernes scorpioides; assembly: GCA_030710605.1. Lineage (NCBI taxonomy): Eukaryota > Metazoa > Arthropoda > Arachnida > Pseudoscorpiones > Chernetidae > Cordylochernes > Cordylochernes scorpioides. The sequence goes on along the minus strand of CP092871.1, from coordinate 3,121,294 downwards.
AACACAACAGTTGAACAACCACCAGGGACATATCAGTACAAGCTACAACAGTTGTACAACACAACAGTTGTACAGTTGAACACACACCAGGAACATACGAGTACAAGCTACAACGGATTACAACACAACAGTTGAACAACCACCAGGGACATATCAGTACAAGCTACAACAGTTGTACAACACTACAGTTGTACAGTTGAACACACACCAGGAACATACGAGTACAAGCTACAACGGATTACAACACAACAGTTGAACAACCACCAGGGACATATCAGTACAAGCTACAACAGTTGTACAACACAACAGTTGTACAGTTGAACACACACCAGGAACATACGAGTACAAGCTACAACGGATTACAACACAACAGTTGAACAACCACCAGGGACATATCAGTACAAGCTACAACAGTTGTACAACACAACAGTTGTACAGTTGAACACACACCAGGAACATACGAGTACAAGCTACAACGGATTACAACACAACAGTTGAACAACCACCAGGGACATATCAGTACAAGCTACAACAGTTGTACAACACAACAGTTGTACAGTTGAACACACACCAGGAACATACGAGTACAAGCTACAACGGATTACAACACAACAGTTGAACAACCACCAGGGACATATCAGTACTAGCTACAACAGTTGTACAACACAACAGTTGTACAGTTGAACATACACCAGGAACATACGAGTACAAGCTACAACGGATTACAACACAACAGTTGAACAACCACCAGGGACATATCAGTACAAGCTACAACAGTTGTACAACACAACAGTTGTACAGTTGAACACACACCAGGAACATACGAGTACAAGCTACAACGGATTACAACACAACAGTTGAACAACCACCAGGGACATATCAGTACAAGCTACAACAGTTGTACAACACAACAGTTGTACATTTGAACACACACCAGGAACATACGAGTACAAGCTACAACGGATTACAACACAACAGTTGAACAACCACCAGGGACATATCAGTACAAGCTACAACAGTTGTACAACACAACAGTTGTACAGTTGAACACACACCAGGAACATACGAGTACAAGCTACAACGGATTACAACACAACAGTTGAACAACCACCAGGGACATATCAGTACTAGCTACAACAGTTGTACAACACAACAGTTGTACAGTTGAACACACACCAGGAACATACGAGTACAAGCTACAACGGATTACAACACAACAGTTGAACAACCACCAGGGACATATCAGTACAAGCTACAACAGTTGTACAACACAACAGTTGTACAGTTGAACACACACCAGGAACATACGAGTACAAGCTACAACGGATTACAACACAACAGTTGAACAACCACCAGGGACATATCAGTACAAGCTACAACAGTTGTACAACACAACAGTTGTACAGTTGAACACACACCAGGAACATACGAGTACAAGCTACAACGGATTACAACACAACAGTTGAACAACCACCAGGGACATATCAGTACAAGCTACAACAGTTGTACAACACAACAGTTGTACAGTTGAACACACACCAGGAACATGCGAGTACAAGCTACAACGGATTACAACACAACAGTTGAACAACCACCAGGGACATATCAGTACAAGCTACAACAGTTGTACAACACAACAGTTGTACAGTTGAACACACACCAGGAACATACGAGTACAAGCTACAACGGATTACAACACAACAGTTGAACAACCACCAGGGACATATCAGTACAAGCTACAACAGTTGTACAACACAACAGTTGTACAGTTGAACACACACCAGGAACATACGAGTACAAGCTACAACGGATTACAACACAACAGTTGAAAAGTTGACCAAACACCAGGGACATGTCAGTACAAGCTACAACAGTTGTACAGCACAATAGTTGTACAGTTGAACACACACCAGGAACATACGAGTACAAGCTACAACGGATTACAACACAACAGTTGAAAAGTTGACCAAACACCAGGGACATGTCAGTACAAGCTACAACAGTTGTACAGCACAATAGTTGTACAGTTGAACACACACCAGGAACATACGAGTACAAGCTACAACGGATTACAACACAACAGTTGTACAGTTGAACACACACCAGGAACATGCGAGTACAAGCTACAACGGATTACAACACAACAGTTGAAAAGTTGACCAAACACCAGAGACATGTCAGTACAAGCTACAACAGTTGTACAACACAACATTTGTAAATTTGAATACACATCAGAGGCAAGTCAGTACAAGTTACAACGGATGTACGACACAATAGTTGTAAAGTTGAAAACACATCAGAGGCAGGTCAGTACAAATTACAACGGATGTACGACACAACATTTGTAAATTTGAATACACATCAGAGGCAAGTCAGTACAACAGTTGTACAATACAACAGTTGAACAACCACCAGGGACATATCAGTACAAGCTGAAACGGATGTACAACACAATAGTTGTAAAGTTGAAAACACATCAGAGGCAGGTCAGTACAAGTTACAACGGATGTACGACACAACATTTGTAAAGTTGAACAACCACTAGGGACAGGTCAGTACAACAGTTGTACAACACAACAGCTATACAGTTGAACACACACCAAGGGCAGATCTGTACAAGTTACAACAGTTGTACACACACCAGGGACAGGTCAGTACAACAGTTGTTCAACACAACATCTGTACGGTTGAACAACCACCAGGGACAGGTCAGTACAACAGTTGTACAACACAACATCTGTACGGTTGAACAACCACTAGGGACAGGTCAGTACAACAGTTGTACAACACAACAGCTATACAGTTGTACAGACACCAG